>QLTV01002419.1:12320579-12322780 GCA_003457575.1 Thermophis baileyi | reverse complement strand
CAGGATGGCAGGCTAGTGCGCACGGCGACCCCTGTGAAAAGGTTGTTCGACCCCCAAAGGGGTCGCAACCCACAGGTTGAGAACCGCTGGTCTAAACAAACATAGTGAATACATGATTTTTTTCTTCTGGCTTTATTGCCAACGTCTAGGAGGGAACAAAGCTTGCAGGCACAGTTCTAGGGTGGGGTGGACAGTTTCCATTGGCTTGAGAATTCCCTCAACTTTGGTTTGGCTGCAGAAATAATGGAAACGGGACTTAATTTGGAAGAGATTTTCAGGAATTCCCATGGTTCTAAGAATTGTCAAGACCAAAGGTATTGATTGTGCTTCCTACCATGTTTAAAGCCTCCAAAAGGCCAAAAAAAAAAAAAAGTGAAAGGTAAAAATTTGGGCCACCCACCATTCTGAAGGTCCCAAAAGATATGCAAGTGCATGTCATACTGTAAATTGGGTTACAGTTTTTAATCCCTCTGCTCTAAATAATTAGAAGCATTCAGGAATCTCTGTGCAAGTCCAAATCTGCATATCTGTGGAAGTCCCATTTGCACTTTCCCTTGAACAACAGCGACAGAATCATGATCAAAGAGCTTAGTACTATGCCAAGGAATAGACCAGATATTTATTTGTATGTCCTGACATAGGCAGTAAGTGTAACATATTCACCACAAGCTGGGAAGCCCATAAGCTGGACTGGGTTGATAACAATGAATGTGACAGCACCCTTTCTCTCATGCTCAACAACTGAAATATAAATAGGTGCTGCCTCTGCAGAGATACCACATGTCTACGATGACCATTAGCCAGTCAGAAATCAATTTGTGAAATCCACTGTTAACAATCTTCTACTTTGATGGTCTTTACTGTATACCAAGGAGATAAATTCCACAGTATCTTACAATTGTCTACCATGTTACTCTCTGCCAAATATCTCTTCCCTTTTTGTGTTCAAGAGACAGTTCCCATTATCTCAAAGATCCTCTCCCTTCCTTGGGCTTCCATTATTCTATAAGTCCCCTAATGCCTCCTGGATGATACCTCACTATTCCTTAAGCACATATCCTTACCATGTGGCTTTCATCTTATCCCCAATACATAGCTTACACCACCTTCCATATTTAGCTAATCCAGTTTTAAAGTGATGTTTCCCATTTTTTCCTGACATGAGCCTTTCTATGTAGATGATTTCTTGCACTCCAGGAACAAAGAGGTGATCATGCAGTGAGGAACTGGGATCTTCCCAGCATCTATTGGCCACTTTCTACTGCAGTGTCTGCGCTTCTTTCTCTTTAGTTGTGAGGCACTACCCTTCATAATAGTTTTGCTTTGTGCTGCTGAAGTGACATAACACCCGCAGGCATGAGTCTGGTCCTATGTAGGTGCTTTCTTAACCCATGTTCACCACTCTTGTGAAAAACACCAAGCCTCTCTTTAATAATAGGCATGGAGAAGCAACACCATCAAGATCACGATGAAGATTGACAACAAGACAACTTGAAAAGTGGCACAGGGCCTTTATTTAGCTTTAAATATGAGTGTTAAACTGTCAGTAAGGCTATAATAGCTTCTGGAGGAAGGAGAGTGCCAGGTCCCTGATTTGCAGACTCCTGTCATCAAATCCTGCAATACTACAGGGCTAAGGAGAATGACTGGAGATTATAGTTCCAACCTAGTAGGCAGGATTGGGAATGAAATGGACAGGGGAGAGACAACCACCAATTGCTGCCCTTGTCACATTGTTCATCAGTCTGTGCCACTTCGGAGTCTGGAGACAGAACATTCAAGCAGTTGAATGGATGAGTCTTGAATGTTTTCTAATTATTCTAATCCTCCATTTTAGCTCAGAGGTTTTTAGCACTGCTACAGCAGAGGATCTTCTCCCTATATGTTTGCATATGCATCTTCTGCTGCAACATTTCATACTGTCTGATTTGCCCATTTGAACTATCCCCATGCTCCTGTTAATATTTTCTGCGTCCTTGAAATTACAGAATTACGTTCCCTCCATTTTTACCTCTTCCAATAAGGTTTAAGCAATCCATCAAAGCTTGGCCAATCTCACCTGGACTCTTTTCTCACAGGCCCCAGACATCTTCTATCAGCTATTGCTCTGCTTCAACCAGGTGATATGGGAACCAGCTCCTGTTTTGTGTGATGTCTCCCTTGAACGATACCTCCGACTCTTCCTCGGAGGCCGGCTCGAG
>QLTV01002419.1:12310579-12315579 GCA_003457575.1 Thermophis baileyi | reverse complement strand
CGTGGAATAAAATACAGAATAAAACATTAAAACAATAAAAAAGATCTTAAATTTAAAAATCCAGTTAAAATAAAACTAATCAGGAGGGAGAGGGAGGGAGCAAAGTGCTCATAGAGAGGAGGTGGGGTGTTCTTTACTCCATTAGCCATTTCCAGTGTGCCAACCACCCACCCTTATTAGGGCACCAGGCTAGTTGGCATAGCTATGTCTTTAAGGCTTTTCGGAAAGCCAGAAGAATGGGAGCAGATCTGAACTGAACTCATCTAGAACATTATCATGATCATTCATTCTAGAGAAAGCTAATTTCAGAAGAGTATAACTCTACATTTTTTAAATTTAATCGTGCTTGCAATACTTTCTATAACTTCAGGGTTTACAAAAAGAACATTTATGAAATATTTTCTTAAAACATAATGCCGAGTCAATCTACTTGCACAGACATACACAACAGATTCTAGAGCGTCACTGGAAATGGCAGTCCCATTCACTATGTTACCATATTTTCAGCTATTGACGAGCATAAGAGTTTATTTTTAAATATCTTATCAAATGTGAAACTGCTTGAGAATATTCCAGAGCAAAAGAAAAGTAAAGGTAACTAGTTCTGTGAGCAATGGGCTCCCCATGGACATTGGTAAGAATAATAAAGACATTTTATTAAAATTAAATTAAATTAGTTCCAGTTTGGTCTAGTGTTATGATGCTGGCTTAAAAACCAGGAGATTATGAGTTGTATATTAAAACAAGCCCTCTCCTTCTCCTCTTGATAAATTTCATGCCACATGCAAAAATGATTCCTTGGTGCCTGAATAATGTCACCAAAATATACTAAACTCCTAACATATTACAGGGCCAGCTACTATTATTGCAGTTATGTTGGTAGCACTGAAACCTTCTGGGTTGAAAGGGTTGAATGGTGACATCACTATTGCTTGGGGGATTCTCAGTTGGGGGCTCCTTTCATGCCCCATTAAGTTGCCATCAAAGTGACACCCATTTATATATTCACAGTTGCCCACTTTCGAAACACTGGTCAGCAGGAGCTGAAGCTTGTGATGGGAGCTCACCATGTCCTAAGCAGCAACCGGGTCTCAAACATGAGCCTGACAATTGTCAGCCCAGCATCCTAACCTCGTGAGCTACCACGCTACAGGGAGCTCAGCAAGAAACATCAACATCATCACAGATTCCGGCTTAGCTACAACTTGATTTTCTGTTCTATCCCTTACATTCTTTTCCTGTGCTTTATATAAAGCTCCCAAATGAGAATTTTCAGCATATCAGCTCACACTTTCAAATAAGATCCCTCAAATGAGAGAAATGTCACAAGGCATAGTAGTAATGAACATTTCTTTTGATTACCAATCATTTTTGCACCATATTTTTTTTGCACCCTGCTGCAGATTATCTCATTTGCCAATTAATTCCATCAAATGGCTATACAATTTTTTTCTCATCACTTTTCTAGGCAGAACACCTTTCTGGATTGTCCTGGATTTCTGTCATGCTGAAAGCAATGATCAGTGATAGCTTACACCTTGATAGGAGCTATACAAAATGCAGGAATGTCCTGATCTCCAAGCCTCCTGCATTTCACAGCCAGAATGTCACGGTGAATTTTAAATTATACCACCACAATAGTGAGTTCAGTAAATGCCTGTTAAAAATAAAAAGGCAAAACAATGAGTACTCTAATGAGGATGTTACATGCTGTATTAATTCCACTGATGAAAACTCTTTATGGAATTACAATTTTAACTTAACTAGTGCCAGGACAAAGCTGAATAAGCAGGCTATGAAAGAGAAGTTGCTTTACTTCCTTTAAATTTGGTAACTTGCTCCCTAATTCTGTTTTAAACATTTAAAACAGCATTAAACAGCAAAAATGAAACCAAACCATGATAAATTACTTCTCTGCAAATGTTAAATTTTTATGCATCGCATCTGCTTTTCTAAACTTTCTACAAGACTACAATTGGACAAGATAAGATGGGTTTTGGTCCCATCTTACTATCTCCATGACAATCCAAAACAAATTAAATTAAAAGCATGAAATGGTGACAGAAACTTGGAATAATGTTAAAGTGTCTGCATAATGAGTAAGAATGGAGATTTTTTTTTAAAAAAAAATTCTTCTATTACCTTTTTCACTTTCCTCTTTTTTTTCTTCTTCTTCTTCTTCCAGAATTCATAATCATGGGAGGAAGCAGCTTTTCTAGTCAGCTCAATTGCACTCGAAATGTTTTAACCAAATGAATGTTGAGATTAGAAGTAGGATTTCTTGAATATTCTTAATTCTGGTCTGTGACTATAATAAAAGATGGGTTTATTGAATATTCTTAATTTTTAATCAAACAGACAAGTCCTTAACACAGGACTGCTTCTTTAAATGGTTTCAATTTGACAAATCATTTCTGCAGGTTCCCTTCTGTCCTATAAGGGTTATCTTGCCATCCAAAATAATTTCAATAGTTCAACATAAAATTCATGCCAAAATACTCTTAGTTGAACACATCACTGCTTTAGAGTTGATGAATCATAGCTTGAGGTAGGGCTGAGTTATGCTCAATAGCTAATAAAAAGTTTCAAGGATTGCCTTTCATAGAGAACCAGGCACAAGTAAAATGGGGTTGAAAATGTCAGGATTGCTCACGTGGCATTAATAATTCCTCATCTATTTAACCATTTTCAGCGCATTCTCAATTCTGAGCATTGTCAGAGGTTGATACCGTAGGCTGTGCCCCCCAAAAAACAAACCCCCAAACAAACTAACTAACTTAATGGAATCACAATTAAAGCCACAGCAACTGTTGAGGGTTTTTTGTTTGTTGGTTTTTAGGGGTGATTAATTTCATAATATAAAAGAATAGAAATAAATGGAGGACCAAATATGCTAACTGAAGAGGGGAGGAAGGCTCAGCTTCCCCTGAAGGAGCGGGATAGGAAGGGAAGCAAATGTAAAGTGACTTTTTATAATTTAAGTGGATTTTGAGAGTCAAACATCTTTTAGATTGCTTCAGTTGAGGGGAAAATAAGTCATGTCAAAAGCATCTACGTTCAAGAGAAAAATATGGAGAATTCTCCATTGTTTTAATAGTACCCTTCATTGTTCTTTCCATTTTTCCCCCCAGACAGAAGGGAAGAATAACATGTGCCATGATTGCTCAGTTGCAGAGAGTAAAACTGTTGTTAAGTGTAGGCACCACTGGGTAACTGCCAAGAACCTCTGCTTTTGTTCTTCCCTGCCCCCATTTTTTTATGTATTTTTACAAGCTACATATTATAACTTAATAAAGTTTAAAAGAAGATTTTAAAATACTGCTAATACAAGTTTAAAAGAATTTTAAAATAAATGATATAGATATTTTAAAAAACCAATATAAGCTCTCTTTTTTTAAGCTTTTAATGCTTGGAGCACTTGACTCTCTTTCTATCATTCCTTGGTTTCTTTTGCATTTTCTGAGCATAGAAGTTGTAGCAGATTGTTCTCCTTCTTGGCAAACCTATATATAGGTTTCAGATGGGGGGAGGGAATCAGGTGAGTTGGCACCAGAGACAAAATGAGGAGAAAGGGGGCCCATTAAGAAAAGGAATCATGCCTATTTCTTTCTCCTAGCCCCAAAGCATAGTACTGTAGGGTGTCAATTCATATATAATCATTATCAGCTATTTGAACATTCCAACAAACTAACAAGAAAACATAATATTGTACTTCTTCTTATGGCCTCATTGAAAAGGAGATAAAAATATGCTGGCACCGAAAGACAGAATATATATGCATCTTCTCAGGAAAAAGGAAGGACAAATCACTTAGAATTTTTCTCAAATTCTAAATTCTCAAAGGCTCAAACGCATTGACTAACGAATTTCCTTCCAATAGAAGAGAATATGTGTAGTTCAAGGCTGAATTGTAGAATCCTGAGTGTTCTCTGAGCTTGATCATTTGCTTGCAGATATTTCATTATCAGATTAGGTAATGCCAGAATATATTGTGTTCAACAGCCTACATTTAGATCAGCAGGAGTTCACACCAGACAAACAACCAAGCAGAAAATAATGCCTTAATCAAGAAACTACCAAGGGGAAATACACATCCCCACCAACACTGGCAGCTACTGTATATAACCAGGTATAATGGACTGGTGAAAATAATTCTATGTATGGAGGGGTGAAAATGGACACCTGCAGGGGACATATACATTAATGAGCAAGTGGGTCACTGAGGGCGAAACTGGCATGTGGTCTAGGAACTGGAGA
Source organism: Thermophis baileyi (assembly GCA_003457575.1). Lineage (NCBI taxonomy): Eukaryota > Metazoa > Chordata > Lepidosauria > Squamata > Dipsadidae > Thermophis > Thermophis baileyi. Next base: position 12,311,322 of record QLTV01002419.1, on the reverse strand, counting down.
ATGATGCAAATGCTTACTGTTTCTAGGGAAAGGATTTAGCATACAAGAGCCTGGATACTTCAGGGTTAATGTAATACCAGTAGTAGAAAGGAAGCTCCGGTCAGGATTTTTTCAGCAAGATGAACTGGAAAAAGATAAAGAAGCACTGAAGGTGTGCTGTTATCAAGAATGAAATCACTTCTGAAAAAATGGACCACCTGTGGGTGTCCATTTCCATCCCTAAGAGTGTCCCTAATGGGTAAATCTAATTACCAAGAAGCTATGGCATCATGATCCTTTGTGCAGTGCCATCTAGAATACAACACAGATTAAACGCACAAATATCATTTTGGGTTTGGGAAGAAAGATGTTTCAGAGTCTTTGCAAATATAGTCACAGAAAGGTCAAAGACCCGTTCTTTAACAATATCAACCCCTGAAATGAAAAATTGAAATTGGTCCCATGGTGATCCGCTAAAGGAGCCATGTAAATTTCAGTATATCCACCAATACAGATCAGCATAAAAGTAATTTATGGTACAAACCTATATAAGATACAAAATATTTTAAAATGCTAAGAAAAAAACCTAACAACACTTGCATTTTTTTTTTTGTATGAGTGGTGGGCTATGGCAAGAAAATAAAAGTATTAATTTTAGATCCAGGTGGTTTTTTTAGTGAGTTTGTGAAAAAGGAAGGGAGGGAGAGAGACAGGGAAGGAAGGAAGGAAGGAAGGAAGGAAGGAAGGAAGGAAGGAAGGAAGGA
>QLTV01002419.1:12252564-12290594 GCA_003457575.1 Thermophis baileyi | reverse complement strand
GCTGCCTCACCACCATCTGTATTGCGCAGGTCTAGTAGTGCTCCAAAACGCCCCGCCTACCTGCGTGATTACGTATGCTGGACAGCTCCATCCAGGAGGGGAGGGGTGTTATGTTCTAACTGTTTAAACTGTGTTACATGGTTCCAACCAGGTCCAGCGTTTGAGCGGGAAAAAGCTCAAACGCTATTGGCTGGTCTGTCTGACAGCTCCCTATAAAAGGGCAAGCTGTCAGACTGCTCTTTGCTGGTTGCTGATACAAGAGCCGAAATAAAGAGCTGCTTGGAAGTCTGTCTCCTGTCATCTCTACCCACTATCCAACAACAGCCCTCTCTAAGCGGTTCACAGAGTCAGCATATTGCCCCCAACAATCTGGGTCCTCATTTTNGTAAAAGCTCAAACGCTATTGGCTGGTCTGTCTGACAGCTCCCTATAAAAGGGCAAGCTGTCAGACTGCTCTTTGCTGGTTGCTGATACAAGAGCCGAAATAAAGAGCTGCTTGGAAGTCTGTCTCCTGTCATCTCTACCCACTATCCAACAACAGCCCTCTCTAAGCGGTTCACAGAGTCAGCATATTGCCCCCAACAATCTGGGTCCTCATTTTACCCACCTCGGAAGGATGGAAGGCTGAGTCAACCTTGAGGGGGGTGCTAAGGGGCCACGTGGAAGGCAGGAAAGCATGTCGGGGCGGTGGGGAAGGGAGGTACATGTCACTTCGTGGATGTAAAGTGTGGTACATATTCAAAAGTTTGCACGTTTTCCGGTCCAAGTTTTCCACAATACTAAAAGTATTTTTTAAAAAACCTGAAGTGTACATTAGACTCTGTGGTGCAAAAATGTCTTTATGTACAGTAGTTGTCCAGCCAGTATTATTTTTTTAAAAAAACATAATTTTCTTTTCAACTCTCTTTTATTATTTTAATGTGCTTTCATAAATAATCATTGGTTCCAAAGCAATCTAGGACTTTTTCCCTCAACCTTTTTCTTTTTAAAAAAAAAAATCATTCCCTGTACCCCAATTTATTTTTATTTAAAGAAACAATTGAAGTAGTTCCGTTATGATATTATTGAACATGTACTCTATGTATTATGTAGAAAAATGTGTAGGCATCTGTTTTATTTCCAGTCTCTTAGGATTGCTGATCATCATAGACTTTACCACAGCTGGATAGCAAAGACTTCAAAAAGAGTTTTGTAAGGAACTTTTCACTATTTTAATTTGATTTGAAATTTGAAGGGCAGTTTTAGAAGATGAAACACAATTTGACAGGTTTGTGAATTAACTTTTTGTAGAAAATGCCCCAAGTGAAATGTATTAATTATTTAAGGAAATATTAAATACCCCCTCACTTTAAAAAAATTAAGAACCAGCATGTCTGTATAAACATCAGGCTGAAAAGGGGATATAAATGGCTTCCCTTTGGATTTAATTGAAGGATATAGTGTGAGATGGATAGCATATAAATTTAATAAACAAATAAAATCTTTTTCTATTAAAGCTAACTTTTGTTCAGCAGAAGCCACCACCACTTAATACCATATAAGGGAGAAAAGGTGAGAAAAGGCATAGAGCAGATTATGGAACAGTTCTGCTTTGAATTACCCCTGAATTATCATGCTATTGAAAAATGTGTGGGTTTAGGTAAGGATTAAGGTTTATTGAAACAATGTTGGTTTTCATTTCAAGGAATATTTTTTTGAGGAGACTAGCAAAAGTTGGTTTCGAGCCAAAGGCAATCTTCTCCAAAGGATGCTAAGTTTCTAATGATGAATTATTGTGGTACCTCTGCACTTCATTGTTTGGCACAACATCTAAATATTGTAAAAGTTCTGTTGAATTCAATAGCAACTATTTATATCTGAGACATGAAGAGCGTTCCCTTGTTAAAATCCAAGAAGGAAAAGAAAGAAAGAAAGAAAGAAAGAAAGAAAGAAAGAAAGAAAGAAAGAAAGAAAGAAAGAAAGAAAGAAAGAAAGAAAGAAAGAAAGAAAGAAGAAAGAAAGAAAGAAAGAGGAAAATGCTGTCCTTTTCAAGAAACTTATGATGATATAAATACAACAAATCAATAAGATGCAATGAGTTATCCATGAAAAACCAAAGAGGCTGCTAATCATAGAAAAGATGCTACAATGGAAATCAGGACATTCATACACACAACCTTGGCCCTCTCATAATAAGAAAATGGAACAGCACTGTTTTCCTCCCCTAAACATTTCTAAAGCAAATTATCTCTTTCCAAATTGAATGAGAACTATAGGGGAGAAAAACCTGCAGAAAAAATTACTTTAGCAGGAATTAATTCCAATATTTAATAGGCTCTTTCCTGTTCATGATTAAGGAGCTGAAAAGATATGCTTTGGGGCTGAGATGCTACAGATTGCTTACTCCTACCTCCGGTCCAGAATACTTTGGCTATGCCATTATGTCACTTTGTTATTAGCCGTGCAATTTCAATACTTCTATAGAAGAAGCAAAGATTGCATTGTACATGAATTCACCTGGGAGTAAATTCTATTGAATTCAGTAAAGCTTATTTTTATATAGAATTGCAGCATAAAAGATTGTACATATAGGGTTGTAGCAGTATAATTATACTAGGCAGCAAAAATCTGTCTCAAAAGGAACCATATTATTAAGCTTATTTTAAGTCAATTTGGAAGAGCAGAAACAAGTACATAGATACATTGACCTGTTGTTGTTGTTGTTGTTGTTGTTGTTGTTGCTTTAAAAAAACCTTTATTGGTACAAAATTCTGAGTCCATTGGAGTTGGGCTGTTACTAAATTAAAATAAATGATACATTCCAAAATTCTAAATTTCCTCCTAGCCAAATGGCCATAGTGCTGTTTTGCAGCTCCTTCAGTTTAGAGCCTATGCATACAGATAAAATATTTTGGGGCAAAATTGTTTTTATTTTCTTCAGCTAAATAAGATTAACAATTGGACCAGCGGTGGGTTGCTCCCAGTTCGGACCGGTTCTTAGAACCGATAGCGGTGGCGGCAGGCTCCGCCCACCCGCTCGGGATGCTTCTGCGCATGCGCAGAAGCGTTGCGTGAGCGCATGCGCGAACCGGTAGTAAAGGGTTTTAGAATCCACTACTGAATTGGACCATTCATAAATTAAATAGATAAGTTATCACAACTGATCAGTAATTAATGGAGTTTGCAAGGAAGGGGGAGTGAAGCTTACTATCACAGTATAGGAGCATTCTCCAAAGCATTATTGTATTCACAAACTTTTTACTATCTGCAATTTTTTGTAGTGATCTGCCTTTCCTCTGTGGCATAATAGAGGGCTTAAAACAGCTATAGCAAACTTTGAAAGGTAACGTAATCCTTGATGGTACTCTTGAACTCATAGATATCAGGGCTAGGCTTTGAATTCATTTTCCAATCAACTCCAACCTTTGCATAAGGGTTATGTAAGGCTACTTGCTCATTTTTCTATGGAATGTAAGAATGCACCTGGTATAGGTTTGTTTTTTTTAAAAAAAAGAGTCTGAACATTATTTAAACAAAGCACAAGCAAGATCCCAACGTTTTTTTTTTATTATTGTAGGAATTAATTGTTATTACAGTGGGCTGAAACCTTTGGAATGTTTTTCCTCTTGTTCTCTACCTTTTATTGCAGATGTAAGAGGAGAGATTCAATTTGGGTTAAGACTATTTCCTTCAGGGAACATCTTGGACATGCTGGCCGTGTGGCCTTCAGCTGTTCATCATCCTCTCTTCCTTTTAACAGTGTGCAGCAGAAACTTCAATAAGTAAGGACTAGACTTTAATCTTACCTATTACAGTTGCTAAGTAACTGTTACAATTAGAATGGAAATGAACAGGAAGGTCTGCTTCTTCTGATTCTCTGGAATCATGATGAGTACTTACATCGCCATCCTGTCCTTGTTATCTCTGCTTCCATACTACAAGGTCTTATTCTATAATAGGGCGATGATCCCACATTTTGCATGCTTGGTGGAACTATATTTGATTGCTTTTCTTAGCAAATGTAACCCGGATTAGTTTGTTACAAGACTTTTAGCCTCTCACAGCAGCTCAGTTGTTAGAAGTGAACTTTACCATATAGATGAAGTTCGGCTTGACCTGCAAGAAATCTAGCTTGAGGCAGCTTTTCATATTCTCCTGCCTGCAACTCAAAGAGTCTCAGAAATCAAATCCTCTTCTGACGTTCTGTGCAATTACTGATAATAATGTCCTAGGTTATCAGGAGGAAATGGAGAGAATAGGAAAATCTCATACATCTCCTAGCAATGAACAGTATTTTATGAATCGTCATGCCAACCAAACCATTTCGTTCTCAGCGAGGCCCAGTCAGCTTAAGCTTCTTACCAGATAAACTTTACAGGATAAAAGCTCAAAAGATGTCTTATAATGTATACAGTGCTTGAAGCTGAAAAAGCAACCACTCTTCTCATTCCTCATCAACCTTTTTAATGTCTCATCAGGTTCTCTATAAGCACCCAAATTGTCTTTAACTGCCTAAACAGCTTTCATGGAAAGAGGTATACTTCCAATAAAAATGTTTGTCCTCCATACATAGGTGACAGTGTAAGTCAGGGACAGAGCTAATGTGCCCTCAACTCACGGAGATGTTCATACTCTTCATAATGCTTCAAGAGGATTAATGTCACTATAACTGATGTCTCACTTTCATCCCATTTAATTGGCAGATGTGGGAAGATAGCAAACAGAATAGCATCCTATCATGGATTTTCATCAGCCCTGGATACCTTGGCATTTAATTTTTTTTCTACCATTGGTCCAGAATATCCAGGCATAGTGGAAAATTAAGATGATATATTGAAGTAGCCTGAAGCATTTCTCCTCTTTAGCCCATATCTGGGGGTTAATCAGAACAGTCTGTTTCAGGAGAGAGATTAATTGGGCGGAATAGCTGAAAAACAACAAACTGTGTTTTATGAGAATCTCTGCTGATGGACAAAGCAAGGTGTGGAGTAGTAGCTTTGGAACCAATTACAGCTTGTTAAAACATTTCTCTCTTTTTCCCTGATGAATTATAGGATTCAATCTGCTTCTGTTTTCTATCTTTGGGGATGTTTTATTGTGTCTCTTTTTTATTTGAGTCCTCCTCCCCATAACAAAACAAAAAACAGTGCTAAATCACCTAACTCAATGATTAACCTGGACATTTAGGGAAGATTGATGGGAGACTTTGACATACTCAAGATGAATATCATAGCTGAAATCCAGGAATCCACTGCCAATGATGGCAATGCACATTCATTTCCTTGCCCAAATGATAAACAAGAGAATCATAGATAGCAACAGCAATAGCACTTAGACTTATATACCTCTCCATAGTGCTTTACAGCCCTCTCTAAGCGGTTTACAGAGTCAGCATATTGTCCCCAACAATTTGAGTCCTCATTTTACTGACCTCAGAAGGATGGAAAGCTGAGTCAACCTTGAGCCAGTCAGGGTTGAACTGCTGGCACTGAGCAGTGCGTGTGCAGCCTGCAAAACTGTATTCTAACCACTGCGCCACCATGACTCCTCTAGATGATCCATATTGTAGTAGTAGTAGTAGTAGTAGTAGTAGTAGTAGTAGTAGTAGTAGTAGTAGTAGTTGTGTGTGTGTGTGTGTGTGTGTGTGTGTGTGTGTGTGGTGTGTGTATGCTATAATAGCTTTTGGCCCAATGTAGCTCATATATTTTAATAAATTGATTAATTTCTATAGTCACCCATCTCAACAAGTGTCTCCAGGCAGTATACATAAAAACATTAAACAATTAAATTAATACAGAATAATCATATATGTTTGCTGAATAAAACTATTGCCATAGGTGTCAATAATACCCAAGAAATGGGTTCCTTAACACAGAGGTCCCCAACCCCTGGACCACAGCGCACTAACGGGCCATGGCCTATTTGGAACCAGGCTGTGTGTGTGGTGAGCCAGTGTGTGTGCACACGCACATGAAGCTCAACTTGCACAAGTCAGGCTGTGCACGCATGCACATGTGTGCTGGCCCACTGCTCATGCACTTCGAGCTGTGCACGCACGTGCATGCCAGCCCGCCACTCACATGGCCCAGTTCACCTCACCCCAGTTCCCCTCACCCCTACTGGGCCACCAAGCCACAAAGGTTTGGGACCGCTGCCTTAACAGACTTTGGTTCCCATGTCTGGGCATATATTTCTGTAGAGAGAGTATCAAGGGTCAATATCAGGGGTGAAATGCTCCCGGTTCACTCTTACCTGGCAGTAGAGCCAAGGTAGCGCGAGGCGCTGCCCACCTGTCCGGACCCCGCCCGGACGCTGCCCGGACGCCGCCATTTGGGTTCTTTTACCCTCTGCACATGCGCAAAGCGTTCTGTGCATTCGCAGAGGGTAAAAGAACCCAAATGGCGGCGTCCGGGCAGGTGGGCGGCGCCTCGCGCTACCTTGGCAACTGGCTCTACGGCGACCGACAGGTAAGAGCAAACCAGGAGCATTTCACCCCTGGTCAATATCTGTGATTATGTTGCTATATAAATCTTCCTACACTATGCATTCACATTCAGAATTTCCTGGAACATTGGAACAATAAAGAAATGTTATTTCAGTGTATTTCCTTAGCTGGCAATAGGAAGACAAATTAGGATCTTTTCTTGGCCAGCAGTTCTAACACTTCAACCAACTATCTACTGAGTTCATAAAGATTTGGAGAGATTGTTTCTATTTTTCTTCTCTTAACTGTAATCAATCTGTGAGGAATTCTGCATAATGAGTAAGAAATCACATATCTCATGTGGAAATTTTTTTTTCTGGAATAGCAGCCTTCCCCAGAACAGTGCAAATCTGATAATGTTCAACTCAAATAATTGGTAGAGTTTAGACCCGTGATGGCGAACCTATGGCACGCGGAGCCATATCTGAGGGCACGCGAGGCATGTGCGCGTTGGCCAGCTGATTTTTGGCCTTCCGGAGGGTGGGAGGGAGGTCATTTTCGCCTTCCCCAGGCTTCAGGAAAGCCTCTGGAGCCTGTGGATGGCGCAAAATGGCCCAACGGCCCAACTGGAAGTTCGTTTCCAAACTTCCGGGAGGCCCATTGGGTCCGTTTTTCGCCATACACAGGCTCCGGAGGCTTTCCTGAAGCCTGGGGAGGGCGAAAAACGGCCCAACGGGCCTACCGGAAGTCCGGAGGCTTCAGTGAGCCTTGCGCGCATGCACGGGGGAGTGTGGGAGGGTTGTGTGTGCATGCGCAGGGGGAGGGCATTGCATTATGGGTGTGGGCACGCCCGCGCATGCTATCGCGCCTGCGTGCGCCCTTTTGGCACCGAAGCAAAAAAAGGTTTGCCATCACAGGTTTAGACTGAAGATACGATTCAACTTAGATTTCTAAACCAATTGGGGAAATTGGGGAAATCAGTATGATTCACACATCCAAATGGCTTCAGTTTGATTCAGGCTTTGAATTGATCTTTAACAATGTTTTTGCCCAAGCATGTAAATGGTCAAAATCAAATGGTCAGGTTCAGTTTGATGAACTCAGTCTTTGAATAACATATTTGCACAGCTCTATCTGGCATAGGATGGCAACTCTCAGAATTCCCAACACAGTGTACCTGGGGGATACCAGATTCGTAAAGATTATTGATTAATTCAGTGTGATGCTGCCCAGCTCCAAACAACTCTGGGTGGCTCACAAAACACCAACACAAGATATCAGAACCAAACAAAGCCAAAAGAAAGACAAGGAAAAAAATAGAAGAGCAAGACATAACATCCCACCGACAATTAACATACAACAAATGGGGCACCAACCACTCTAGCCAAGGACTAGGGACAACAGCCAGTTCTTTATGGACCTTCAGAATACTAATGGAGGCAGTAGCCTGGATCTCACAGGGAATCTCATTCCACAAGGCAGACACTGCAACAAAGAACAAGACATTGTTTAATCAGATAGGTGGTCCCTCAGCGATACAGATATTATGCCTCTTGTACGTCAGTTTACAATATTTATACGCACACAAATATGTGCTGTATTAATTGACTACATATAGTTGTGCACAAAGAGCCGTGATGGCACAGTGATTAGAATGCAGTACTGCAGGCTAACTCTGCCCACTGTCAGGAGTTCGATCCTGACCAGCTCAAGGTTGACACAGTCTTCCTGTGACCTCCTTCTGAGGTCAGTAAAATGAGGACCCAGATTATTGGGAGCAATATACTGACTCTGTAAACCGCTTAGAGAGGACTGTAAAGCACTGTGAAGCTGTGTATAAGTCTAAGTGCTATTGCTATGCCATTTATATATACCCTCTAATGTTCCAGTTAAGTTAGAAATAATGTAAACAAGTGGACTCTCCTTATTCAGAGCAGACTTATACTCAGAATGGCTCTACTGAATTTAAATAGGATTGAACTGTAAATCCACAATTACTAGATGATAAGGCACCATGGAATGGTTACAACTGAAGTAGATTGAAGACGTTTCCCATTGATTTGCATTAAGGGCCTTTGTAGATAGGATCAGCCAATCTCTGAAATAAACCTTTCAAATGACATATTTGTTACCAAAAGCATAAATGACAAGAAGCCAAATCCAGTGTTATTGTGTTTCTTAACTATCACTCCTTAATAGGATATTTCTCTGTTGAGTGAGCTGTATGAAATTTGAAGAAAGGATTTCATGGAACATCCTGGCTGCTTCCTGAAAGGTGATTAAAAAGCTTGTTCTCACCAAAGTTTCTGGATCAATTTAATTGTGTAAATAGCTGAGGCACTGAGATCCACCCCTAAAGGTATTTCTTTAATGATTCTCAGACCACTCCAGCATCCTCAGAACTAGACTTGTATGGTCACTCTATGAAAAGCTGAAAGAAAATAATATCCCTGCTTCAAGGAGCAAATAAAATAGTACTGGTTTTCCTTACTTTTTTTTTTTTTTTAAATCATTTAGCAGATTGGTGGTTTTATTGAATAAAAAAATCCCTCTTCTTCAGGGCAGAAAAATACACAGCTAAGCCAAGTTGCTGTCACCTTTCCATACTTGTGAATGGCAACTACCAAACAGTCACACAAGACTGTTCCGGTCTCATAGCCAACCCTGAAGTCTAATGGAAGCTGTTGTAACATCATCACACTTGTCATGCAGTCTGGCTATTAAACTGACTGCAGGAGCCAATGCCATCTGAAAGAGTTTCTCTGAACAAAAATGGTAACGAACGATGTCAAGCTGTCACCTCAATTGGACATTGCTGTTTGGTCTTGTCATTGCTAGCCTCCCCTCCACCCCCATAATATTCTTCACATTCTGTTTCTCATTTCCTTTCCCAGAACTGAGCCATATGTTGACTACATACAGTAATCCCTCTTATGCTAAAAGTTATATTTAGCCAACTTAGCAAGAGAGGTCTGGGCAGACTAAAAGGATCTTTGGAAAGCCTGTGAATCTTTATCCACTGGCAGGAATTGATTGCTTTCACCTTCTCCAGGAGAGGGCTTTTTTAACCCGTAGTATTAAGTCCCACCTTAGAGGAATGTGGCACATAATTTAAAAATCTTTCCTAAGATTCAGGCCCTGTGAAGGCTTCATAGGAAGCCTGAATAAATGAGAGGCCTTCTTTTTTGTTTTGTTTTAAATAATCTTTATTAAATTTTTCAATAAAAACAACATATAAACAAAACATACAAGAAATACATAAAAGACAAACATACACAGTAAAAACAAAAACTAACCACTTTTACAGCGAATTGATTTCCAAATATATTTACATTTTATACTATTACTTTTTTAGTCAATGGATTGATTCTCCTATTATATAATCAAAAACTATTTCTTCCATTTTAGTTATATATAACTCTAGTTATTTACATACAGTGTGAGAGCAAGAACATTTACAATTTATTTATAATTCAACTTTTATAACCAAATTTGAAGTTTTTTATTGTAATTTAACCATTTGTACCATTTCTTCCAAGCATCGTAGAATTCTGTCTCCTCTTGTGTATTTCCATCGTAAGTTTACACATCTCAGAACATTCCAAAATTTTTCTAACAACCATTTCAGATGTGGGGATAATGTCATTTTTCCAACTTTGGGCATAGGCAATTCTAGCAGCAGTAGTTATGTGAGAGGCCTTCTTATACAGGTAGTCCTCGACTTACAAATAATAGAATAGAATAATAGAATAGAATAGAATAGAATAGAATAGAATAGAATAGAATAGAATAGAATAGAATAGAATAGAATAGAATAGAATTGAATTGAATTGAATTGAATTGAATTGAATTGAATTGAATTGAATTCTTTATTGGCCAAGTGTGATTGGACACACAAGAAATTTGTCTTTGGTGCATATGCTCTCAGTGTACATAAAAAGAAAAAAATACATTCATCAAGAATCATAAGATACAACACTTAGTGATAGTCATAGCATACTAAATAAGCAATCAAATCATACTAGGAAACAAATAAAACAATATAATCGTAAAGATACAGGCAACAAGGTTATAGTCATAAGAAGAAGGAGATAGGTAATAGAAAGGATGAGAAGAATAATAGTAATACAGTCTTAGTAAATAGTTTGACAGTGTTGTGGGAATTAGTTGTTTAGCAGAGTGATGGCATGCAGGGAAAAACTGTCCTTGTGTCTAATTGTTCTGGTGTGCAATGCTCTATAATGTTGTTTTGAAGGTAGAAGTTGAAACAATTTATGTCCAGGATGTGAGGGGTCTGTAGATATTTTCACAGCCCTCTTTTTGACTCATGCAGTATACAGGTCCTCAATGGAAGGCAGGTTGGTAGCAATTACAAAATTTCAAAAAAAAAAGGTTGGTAGCAATTACAAAATCTATTTTGTACAAAAGTACAAAATAGATTGTAATGTACCCATATATTTGTAAAATTTCTTGTACTCATAACCATGCTTGTACTTATATATTCACAAACATGTTTATACTCTGTTTATACTTTGTTCGTAATCATATATACGCTTGACAAATAAATAAATAAAATAAAAAATAAATTGTTTTTTCTGCAGTTCTAATTATCCTCTGAAGTCTGTGTCTGTCTTGTTTGGTTGCAGAGCCAAACCAGACAGTTATAGATGTGCAGATGACAGACTCAATTATTCCTCTGTAGAACTGTATCAGCAGCTCCTTTTGGTTGCAGAGCCAAACCAGACAGTTATAGAGGTGCAGATGACAGACTCAATAATTCCTCTGTAGAACTGAATCAGCAGCTCCTTGGGAAGTTTGAGCTTTCTGAGTTGGCGCAGAAAGAACATTCTTTGTGGTGCTTTTTTGATGCTGTTTTTGATGTTAGGTGTCCATTTTAAGTCTTGAGATATGATAGAACCTAGAAACTTGAAGGTCTCTACTGTTGATACTGTGTTGTCTAGTATTGTAAGAGGTGGTAGTATAGGAGGGTTTCTCCTAAAATATACCACCATTTCTACAGTTTTGAGTGTTTTTAGTTCAAGATTGTTCCGGTCGCACCACAAAGCTAGTTGTTCAACCTCCCGTCTGTATGCAGATTCATCGTTCTCTCAAATGAGACCAATCACTGCTGTATCATCTGCAAGCTTCAGTACTTTAACAGAGGGATCTTTTGAGATGCAGTCATTGGTATATAGAGAGAAGTGGAGAGAGCACACAGCCCTGGGGGGTGGGGCTGTGCTAATTGTACAGGTATCTGATGTGATTTTGTCTAGCTTCACCTGCTGCTTGCCTGTTAGGAAGCTTATGATCCATTTACAAGTGTGGTCAGGTACAGCTACCTGATTTAGTTTAGTTAGAAGAATATCTGGAATGATGGTATTGAATGCTGAGCTGAAGTCTACAAAGAGGACCCTTGCGTAAGTCTTTGGAGATTCAAGATGTTGTAGGATGTAGTGCAGTCATATTAACAGGATCATGTCGAACTATTTGCTCAGTAGGCAAATTGCAAGGGGTCTAACAGTGGATCTGTGATGGTTTTCAGGTGGGCCAGCACTAGCCTTTCAAAGGTTTTCATAACTACAGATGTTAGAGCAACCGGTCTGAAGTTTTGAGCCCTAAATTTCTGTTGCTAAGTGAGACATTTATAAAGTGAATTTTGCCCCATTTTCCTGCCACAATTGTTAAGTGAATCACTGTAGTTGTTAAGTTAGTTAACACCATTGTTAAATGAATCTGGTTTTCCCATTGACTTTGCTTCTCAGAAGGTCGCAAAAGGGAATCACATGAACCTGGGACATGAACCAGTTGCCAAGCACCCAAATTTTGATCATGTGACCATGAGGATGCTGCAACAGTCATAAGTGTGAAAAATGGTCATAAGTCATTTTTTTCAGTGCCGTTGTAACTTCGAACAGTCACTAAATGAACTGTTGTAAGTCAAGTACTACCTGTAGTAGGTTGAGCATTCAGATCCATGCTGTGGACAGTGCTTGATGATTTCCAAGTCTTACAGTGAACCCTGTTAATTTCTAATCTACTTGTTTGAAGTGCCCCTAGGAAATATCCAGTCTGTTATGAACTTCCCTCTTCCACAAATATATCTGAAAGTACAAACAAACATTAAGGTTTCAAAAGCTTAAATTGACTAGGGCTGAATTATAATGATTTACATTGATGTCTTGCCTTTTCTAGTGGTTTGGATAAAGCCTCCCTTAATTTTATACCCACATCAACTCTGTGGGGGAGGTAAGCTAGAAGCGGAAGTCTGCTTCAATTCAACTCAGGTCAAAATCAAGATTTAGTAAAATGAAGCTTCCTACAGCTTCCTGAACTACAAAAGCTAATCCACAAGGCTAGCACCTTTTGTTTCTTCTTAATGCACTGAGATGAATTTGTCTACAACTGCATCTTTAAAGCTCTGGTTAATTTTGCTTTTAGTTGCACTTTAAAAACCAAATTTTGCTTTAATACAACTTGGCTTGCATCAATTTCATTTTCTCTGTGCAGTTCCTTGCACCTTCCAAGGATTGGTCCGACAAACTGGAATTAGGTAAAGTTGAACATAGTTATAGGTTAAATGAAAGCCAAAACACCATAGTAAGAAGTTTTCTTCATTCAAACAATAACTGCAAATTGAATGAGAGAGTCTGCATTTTTTTTTCTTTTCACAACCCTGTAATCCCTTTATTAGTGGGGTGGAGTTGGGTGACTGAATGGAGCTGAGCATTGACTGACCAGATGCCCTTCCTGACACCTACATGGAGTTCACAGCAGATATTTTTTATTTGCGCCCTGATAGAGAAACATCTGTCGCTGCCTAGGATTGAACTCTCAGACTCCCAAGTGTGAGGCGAGCATCTTCACCTCTAGACCACCACGCCACTCAAATGAGAGACTCTGCATAACGGTTAGAATCGCAGACTACAAATAGGAAAAAGCCTTCTTTAAATTCTTATTCAGCTATGAAGGCTACTAGAGGAGTTGAGATCAGTCACTATCATTCAATTTAACCTATTTCCAAGATTGTTGTGAAGATGAAATCAGGAAGAATCATGAATGCAACCTTGAGCTGTGTGTAAAAAAGGTGGGGTACAAATGTAAAGCATAATAAATATAACTTACATTTGCATTTGCATTTCTCCTTGTAAGAGTATGGTAGACTTAAGACCAAAGCAACACCATTTTACCTAAAGGTTGCTAATTATAGATACTTGCCATCAGACCCATATTACTTCACCAAATTGAATTGAGAAATTTTGCATTAGAGGTGAATGAAGAACATTTGAAGGGCTGCAGTTGGCTTTTTTGGGGGGGAGGGGCGGGGGGAAGACCAGGCAATGGTGCAGATGGGTGAATCTATATTTCCCATGTGGATAAGGGAAATGTTCTTTATTAATTTTCTTCATTTTGTTTCTTTTTAATTATGACTAACCTATTTTAAGGGGTTAGGGGTTAAGGGATTTTCTTCATTTTGTTTCTTTTTAATTATGACTAACCTATTTTAAGGGCTTAGGGGTTAAGGGGTTAGGTTAACCCTAACCCTAACCCTAACCCTACGCAACAATTTCGGGAAACCTTCCAATAATAGCAATAGCAATAGCAATAGCAATAGCAATAGCAATAGCAATAGCAATAGCAATAGCATTTAGACTTATATATCACTCCACAGTGCTTTACAGCCTTCTCTAAGCAGTTTACAGAATCAGCATATTGCCCCCAATAATCTGGATCCTCATTTTACCAACCTCGGAAGGATGGAAGGCTGAGTCAACTTTGAGCCATTCAGGATTGAACACCTGGCAGTTGGCAGAATTAGCCTGCAATACTGCATTCTAACCACTGAACCACTACAGCTCTCTGCACCAATAATGGGATATAATGAATTTCTGGGGTTTCATCAAACAAAAAATTGCAGTAATAAGTTGAGACACCAGGCTGCCTAATTTTAGAAGAACCTACATGTGCCTTCCTTTCCCCTTCTTTCATCATTTGCCTTGCACCACCACCAACAAAATCCATTAAATATGTCACCAGACAAAGAATTACATTTTTTCTTTTTCTCTGGAAAGCAAAATATAGAAGAGATAAAGAAACATGAGAGGTTTACAAGGAATTCAGATAACATTGTCTGGATTCCTTGCAAAAGTCCATGACTAATATGCATAACTGCCATCAACACAGCATAAATGTTAGCAGGAGAAGGGTTGAAAGCACCTTTAGAAAAGGAAAGCAACCTGCGGCTGTCAATCCCCTTTGTGGTCTTGGACTCTGCTCTAACCATGCTACTACATTTCAGCTACACAATTTCCTAACTCAGATGGAGTCCTACTGAAGAGGTAGACCTGATGTTGTCAGCTTGGAAAGTCACACAGGTGAAGCAGCTCCGAGAGACAGATGGGTCCTGACTCAGCAGCAGATGGATAGCAACTCAGACAATGAGAGGCCAGATCTTGATGTGGTGCCAGGCCCAAGAACATGCCAACAGCTAAGGACGGCGGAGCAAATGCACTCGGTCATCTCAAGAGGAAAGGATAGCATATCCCCTAATTAAGCCATGCCAGCAACTTGGGACACAAACAAAAGATTTTTCTTTTGCCTTTGTGTTCTGCAAAAATGCCTGTAACTGTTTGGATGGGATTATGTCAACCCATAAACACAGCATACATTCCAGTAAAGACCCACTCTGAACCTTATCCATTTTGGCATCACTGATTCTGCAAGAAAGCTATTAGCTGAAGAATTACACTTTCAGAATAGGAGGTGAGGGGATCACCGATTTCTTGATGTAGTCCCCAATTACCACATGTGAACGGCTCCATTGATGTGAAATTCGGTATTAGAAATCATCAGATGAATCAACTCTTAACTGAATTGGTCAGAATATAATCTCTCAAGAATTATTTCCCTTTTTTGCCTTCCCATACACCAGACCTGGGCATTTTATGGCCTGCGGGCCACATCCGTCCCTTCGGCTGTCATGGTCCGGCCTACAGTGATGGGTGGGGATGGGATGGTGAGGGATAGGGATAGGGCAGCAGCAGGAACAGGGGGTAGGGCATCTATGGCAGGGGTGGGGTGGCAGTCCCACCCCCTGCAATCCCAGCAATCCCAGTTTCCCATGTGGTCTCTTGGGGAAATGAATTGCCCACCCCTGCCATATACACTTTACTATTGTTTCAATCTAGAAAAAGAAGGAAAAAATATAAAATCAACATATCGATATAAAATTCAGGTAAAAGGAAGTGGAAGGAAAGGTGTAGCTCAGATGAACCTTCTTTCCTTTGCCTTTTAAACAGACCCAGCAGATAGCAAAGTTTTTTTTTTCCTCAAAGTGAAAGTACAGTATTTGGTGAGTGCTAGCCAACAATAGACAGCAGAGTATAAATGCTGTCATTTTTCCTAACTGTTCCCTTGTTCCTTAAAATTGCATTTCTAGTGAATGACTTACAGAGCTTCCATGAATTCATAAATATCTTTCTACCTCCCATCACAAAAACAAGGATGTTTCTAAGGTTCTCCTACATATCATACACCTACGCACTCCAAATATTTGTCTTCTGCCTTTGTGCGGGTACATTGGTTTCACGATTTTCAGAATATTTTCTTCCCAAAAGAGTATTATAAAGATGGCTGCAAAGAAAAATATATTCTTTACACTATTAATGGAAGAGCAGTTACAGAGCTGCCGCGAGGAGCCTTTGAAGCACCTGGAGGATAAAATCACTCAGATTCTCTCAGAGCTGGATGCCAGCTGAGCAAGTCCTATGGAAGTGATTAAGTCTACTTCTTGTGAGGTTATCTGAAATGAACTTGAACTAATTACTCCTGAGGAAGTGGACAGAGTTCTGCATGACATCGCTTGGCCTGCATCCCTGCCTTTCCTGGGGGATGAGTTCTTCCAGGAAAACAACAGGAAGTGGGGTCAGGACAGTGTCAAATGCATAATTGAGAAGGTAGAGTACCCTGAGAGCTACGCTGGTTACCAGTTCATTTCAGGTACAATTCAAGATGCTTTAATACCCAGCAGATCTGAGGCCCTGGGTATTTTCAGCCCAGCTTATCTCACAGGGTTGTTCTTGTGGGGAAAATAGGAGGAGGAAAATACGTTGAATATGTTCGTTGCCTTGAGTTATTTGTAAAAGTAATAAAGATGGGATGCAAATCAATATATAAGTACAGATAAATACAAATTTTCAGGACTCCCTTCTTCCCATTAGTTCTGCCTGTCTGATAAGATCAGGAGAAAAGGTTCCCTTTGGGTTCCTTCACAGTTACGGAAAGTCACCATCAGGGCCTACAGAGGTGGGCCCTTTAAAAAAAAATACAATTACAAAAATAAAAAATAATGCAATCTTTAAAAAGAATAAAAACGAAAAAACGAAAAGTGGAGGGAAAAATAGGAAAAAATAAGATTATAGTAAAGAAAAAGCAAAAATAGTATATAAAGAAATTACTTCCCCCTTCATCACAAGCATAAACAAATTTTGTAACTTATCATCACCTTCTCTTAAAATACTACAAATTATATCTTCTTCCCATATTCCATCTCTTATCTATAAACGAATCCTTCAAGCCTCGTCGTTTCAGTCCTAATATCAGCAAAAAGCCTATTAAGGATTATTAGAGATATAAAACCTATATATTTTAACCTCAATCAGATAAACCAACTTTATATTCCTTCTTTTTTTTTTCCACTTTTTACAATCTTGAATAATGTCCCAGAACTTGATTTCTTCGGTCTCCCCACCTCCCCCAAAAAATAATAATCTAGTCCCGTGACAACCACACAGCTACAACTTTACAAGACTTTAAAAAGGCAATTAAAACCTGGGTTTTCCAACAGGCCTTGAGGGGAAGATATGTTATAAAGTGTTCTTTCTTGTTCTCTTTGAACTGAGTTTTATTGTCCCTGGCATAGAATGCTGAGTTATCTGAAACGTCTTTGAAAGTTTTGTATGTTGTTTTTTTTAACCTTATCTTACAGAACAGAATATGTAAGCTGTTCAGAGTCGGTTACAGTTGAAGCAGAATATAAACCAAGTAAAAAATAAATCAATGTACCGAGAAGACTGAAAAGCTGATGGTACCTAATCTGCACTGCTGAGCAACTCTGTAAAGGTAGCATTGTAGTGAGCCTTGTGAAGTGTGGCTTCCCAGCAATTCCTGGAACAGTAGCATATCAGCAAAGAGCATGCAAAGAATTTTCTTCCTGACAGAGATCACAATTGCAAGTAACCAAACTGGGCTAAACAAAATGCTTCCCAGGAGCAGAATCTCCAATAGGCAAACAAATACCCACAAGCCCAAGCTCCTAGTGAAATCCCCATCTTGGAATATATATTTTTTTTCTGAAATGCTGAAGAACTTAGAGTTTTAAAACTGGGAATTTATCTCCAGTTTTGCTTGCTCAAAAGCAACATGATGCAATTGGGGGAAATGCATGCCAACCCAATCCAGCTTTGAATCCAAGTGGTTAGACCTCCTTATTTCAGATGCTAAAATACCTTTTTATTATTATTCCCAAAGCTCATGAATTATAACCCTGTGTTTATTTTAAAATGTTATCTGAACATATACATATGTTATTTCCAACATCATGCACATATTCTATTTTGATCAAAAAAGTAATTAGAAGCAGGCATTGTCATTCCTTATGGTTCCCTATTTCAAATATTGCTAGTTTCTTGATACATTTCCTCCATAAAACTTAACCGAGCAGTAACCTTTATTAAAATATATAGTTTGTAAGCTGCCCAGAGTCACTGTGTGTGAGTTGGGTGGCCATATAAATTTAAATATAGCAGTGATCTACATTAAAGTAACTATAATATTAAATATATTATAAAATATATTAATAATATAGCTAATAAGCTATAATATGCCATGTGACCTGCTACTTTAGAGTTCAATGGCTCTTCCTGAAGCCACTGCTTCATCAAACCTATTCCTTCTGTCCTTGCTGTTATTGATCATTAGACTCTACTATGTATCTATTGATTTAAGAAAACAGGAAACCTCAAAAGGAATTATTTAGGTTGCTGAAAATGACTTTCCAGTTTGCAAGAATATCTCACATGATTAGTGTTTTTTGATGCATATACTTTTGTAGACATATTTTCCTAGTAACTGCATGAGCAAAAAATTATATTAAAATGAGTGGGTGTTGTGTTTTTTGGGGTGGGGTCTTTCCTAGGAGGACATTCCTAGGACATTTTTCTCCAAGATAAAGGAATGCAGGTTTCTTCACCTAGTCTTCTCACCTTTCTGAGAATTCTTCTGTTAGTCGTTGGGCATTGGGAAAGTTAGGAATGAAGTAGTCATTTTCCCAGAAGTGACCCATGTTATAAGAGACATATTGCTGCGCAGCAAGCTTGCTACTCCAGAGGTCTGGAATAGTCATTTACCCTGTCTGCTTGTCCATTCAAAATAAACCTTTTTGGTAGTTTCAGAAACTGAAGACTAAATGCCAAGAGGCTTTTAAAAGCAAGTTGCAAGCAAGTTAAAAGTACATTGTTGAAATGAAACAGATTATTTTGCTCCTATAGTTGATTGTGAACCTAGTTTCAAAATGTCTTTAGTTTGCTCTTATCAAAACCAAAACCAAACAAAGTACTGAGCCCAACAGCACCAGAATTGTGGTTGGTCCTCAGTTATAACTGCAAAGTAAGAAACAGTAATATAATAAAAGAATTGCCACATATGTGTAGGAGAAGGAATGGCAGAGCCAGGAGTGGGGAGTAAAAAGAAGAATCACTTTAGAATTGTTATGTAGCCACAAAGTCAGTGGTGGGTTGCTCCCAGTTCGGCCCGGTTCTTAGAGCTGGTAGCGGCCATGGCAGGAGGCTCTGCCCACCCGCCTGGGACGCTTCTGTGCAGAAGCATTGTGCGCGCAAGCGCACACGTGAACAGGTAGTAAAGGGTTTTAGAACCCACTACTGCACAAAGTCCAACACTCCCTTGATTGCCCTTGACTCTTAGCTAAATCTAACCAGGTACTGACCATTTGTTGAGAAGATTCATGTGCATAGGCTTTTAGCAATAAATGATTTAAACTGACCCTTCAAGTGTAGACCTGGTTCTTCGTGCCTGACAATAAGGCTGTTATATTTTTAAAAGGATGGTTTAGAACTAGGGTTAGAAATCCAGTGTAGCGGTGAAAGTGTTGGACTAGCACTGTGACCTGAATTGACCCCTTTAGATCAGTCACCTACAGCAGAAACTATCTCAAAGGGTTGCTCTTACAGGGAAAATGGTATGCTCCATTGAGCACCTGAAGGAAAGGCAGGATTGAATTATAACAAACAAATAAAAAATAAATAAAAGCAAAAGAACTTGTGTGTGTGCTGTTGGACTTTCCCTGTCTCTCCTGTCATCGTTGAGGTCTAAATCTTCTTTGTAGCATCCCCAAACCACTAAAAAAGAAGATCTTATTCTGCCAATTGATAAACTGGAGATGATACAAACCAAAAAGATTTATGGATTTAACCACAACCTGAAATACTTGGGCATATGAGACTTTTAAAAGCTTCATTTGAAGACTTCAGGTACAGTACTTCTCCAAACTTATCTGCAACCCTGAAGCTGACCTGGGTGAAGCCATCTTGGAGCTTCAGTATTGCCACACTGGAGCGAGGGATAGGGAGGTGGGATTAGAGATAGCTGGGCTTGTGTAGTCAAAATAAAATACTTTCTCAAGACTTTCTTCTGGGAACCAAGGACATTCTCACACCTGGCCGAGAGAAGGAGGAGTGATGTCAGCAGACCAGTGGACGCTGCAGTGATTGGGCCATGTGATTGGTTGTTTGGGGTTGAGGGAAAAACTTTTACTTTTAATTAGGTGAAAACCACGGGGCCTTTCAGAGTTGTTTTTCACCAGATATGTGCCAATATGATATTTCCAATAAAGCTATTCTTTGAGGAATTCACCTGCATCAGAGTTTTGCTTGCAATGGATTTATTACTTGGAACCCTGACATTATCATTTTGAACATGAAGAAAATGCAGGATCCAATCTGGGTCAGTCACTGGGACCAGAGGTTTAGTCTTCACAACCAGGCACCATATAAATAACACAGAGAGAATAGCCCAAAGCACACACTCTGTTAGAGAGAAGTTCCCTGAGGATTGGCTCTAGTACGAGTCCAAAAGTTCAGAAGACTAAACCTCTGGTTCCAGTAACTGACTCAGATTGGATCCTGCAACATTATCCTGGGACACATATATTCGCCTACATTCATGAAGAAAATGATACAATACATGAGTGATTATTTATCACACAAACTGCTTTTAAGTTTCATCACATTTAAAATATTGTACTACATGGGGCTTTGGAATTAAGTTATTTCCTAGTTTGGGAACAGGCAGTACCTACCTCGATCTCCAGTTAGATGGATATTCCATAGAAAAGCTCTACCACATTGAAGGTGCCCTATCTTAAGAAGGCTGACAATTTCATTTCATAAAATAGCCTCTTTATTATAGAGCAAAATGTATTCAGAACTGAAGAAGATGCTCGAATTTACCCTCTCTTCCTCATTCATTCTTATAGCCATCTTTGAACTTTCTACTTGGGTAAACAAAGTTCATTCTTGATCTCTGATTCGAGGAGATGCCATTTCATAACTGAGATGGTTTGAGATGGTGACTTGATTTCTTTAAAACTGTGTTTATTTAAAGGTTACTACAGATGAGCGATGCTCAGCACGTGCAAAAGAGATTTGCTATTAGGTGATTAGCTCGATGGTAGGCTTGCATGAGGCCATTTATCTAGGCAGATTTCCCTGTCAATTCTCCTGCATTTTCTGTTTGCAGTAGCACAAAAGAGGTGGCAAAGTGACTGACATCTAGTCTGGTGTATGTAGCAATTTTCCAGTGGTTGACAGCCTAAAGACATGGTTTCACTGAAGTGTTTTCTTTCACAGAGCTCCAGAGGAAATTTAGTGAGATTAGGAAAGACACACTGAACCCATGGGAAGATTTCCAACATTTTTTATGATAAGTGCATGATGTAAACAAGAGTGACATCTTATGGACCTATGCAAATTTTGAATGAGCAAGTGAGCCTGTCTTTCCAGAAGGGAAGGTTAAAATGCGGCTACAAAAGTGCTGGTACACATCATCAGCAGTTACCATGAGGGTATGTATGTACCATTATTAGTGTCACTTATTAAATATTCGTTTTGTTGTAAAAAGTGGAACATGAGGAAATTAAATTTCAACATGTACAAGGGAAGCATCCTTCTCTTTGTCTTCAAATAATATAGATGGGCATAAACATTTATGTTTGTAAATAGGCAACTCATAAGTGAACTGATTTCATAGATAAGTATCAAGCAGTGACACATGCAAATTGATATCAAAGTTCTCTCTTTCTCTCTCTCTCTCTCTCTCTCTCTCTCTCTCTCTCACACACACACACACACACACACACACACACACACCTATACCACCATAGATGCCTTCTACCTTGGTACACCTTCAACCCTACAAAGTACTCTCAAAGATGGGGGCTTTTTAGTTGTGTACTTATGGAAAGGTTAACCTAGAAAATCACCATGTAAACCAGGACTGGCCGTAAATTTCCAAGACTTCCTTAGGAGTCTTCCTTTTTTTTTCCCTTTTAATGACCCAATAATCCCTTGCATCGGGGTGACTGAATGGAGCTGAGCATTTACTGTCCGGATGCCCTTCCTGACACCTACGCGGAGCTCACAGCAGATATTCGCTTTGTGCCTAGAGAGAGAAATATTTGCCACTACCTAGGATCGAATTCACAGCCTCCTGATTGTGAGGTGAGAGCTCCATCTATAGGCTACCACGCTGCTCCCCTTAGGAGTCTTCCTTAATTAAATTAAATCTTTCTGAATGTGAGCAGGTGCTCTGCCTGGAAAGGCAAATGGAAATCCCTTCATCCTGGGACATACATCTTCACGTTTTTCATATTCCGCATTAAAAGAATAATGCACTATGAACTATAGCCAACCTTCTAATTACTTTAAATGTATGATGGCCCTTATGTTGCTTTTAGCTCTGCATTTTCTAATAAGGGCATCCATCCCAGGAAGGGGGGCTTTCTATGCTGCATCTCCAAGTAATGCTGAGTCATTTATTTGTTGTGTACAAATAAATGGAAATGATTCTTCGACCTGCTATTTATTATGCAATGAGAACATTAGCTACAGCAAAATATAACAACGTCCAGACTTCATTCTACTTTATATTGTAACAAAATATAAAAAGCTCTAAACAAACTAAACTAAAAGCTATATACTAAACGAAGAGTTTTAAGCAGAAATTTGTACTTAATAGATTGACTTATTTCAGTTTACTATAACTGCAAGAAAAATCTTAAATACAGCTGCCAAGATCCTATTTTCTCACATCTAACAGCACATAACAAGACAGCTTCCAATCATAATAATTGACAGGCGGCAAACAAGAATGCAAGAGAATTAAGATTAAGGTTTGAAATTTTATTTGGAAGCCTTTGAATTGGAAGCCCTCCCCCAAATTGTTTTATTATGAACCTTACCAAAATACGTTCAAAGGCGACAGAGTTAGCATTAGTGTCCTTATCAGGTTTAGTATTTTCCAATCACATACTGTTTTGTTTTCATTATTTTTATTGCTTTTATTCCTCTGACAATGTTTACATGGAAAATAGGGACTGCTCTTTTTAACTACACAATGCACACTTCTTTATCACTGAAGCCCAAAGAAAGGAACTATACAAAAGCAGCTTATCCTACAGATGCAGTATATCGTAAATGAACAGATGCACCATGGATGCAAGCTGCACGTAATGATTTTGGGTCCTCATTTCTTGCTATTGATAAGTATCAACATGATTTCCATCTGTGGCACTGCAGTTACTTACACTTTGCTATTCCAGTCTGGACCTTTTGCCTAAGCAGCAATTCTTGTGCAGCCAATTTTCTAACAACTAGAGCAGCTGCCTGTGCACATTCATCCTGAACCCACAGGAATTGCTGTGGAAGAAGGAAACATGATTGATTCCGCTTCAGAATTAACTCTTTGGGATCGGTCTGCATAAACGGGTTGGCATGCCTCGCTTTTAACTAGGAGACAGTAATATTGCTTTTCACTTCAAGGCTGCATGATGCAATTTCCTGCATTTTCCTAATCCTGCTTTCTGCTATCTATCAGCCTCTGTGCTGCACTGGCTAATTTGTCCCCCCCCCCCCAAGTAAGGTTGCAGATTCCATATATGTAGGTTCTATTGCTTTTGATTCAGTAGACGTAGCTGTCTCTCTCTTTTTTTTTTTTTAATGGCATTTTTCTTCAGGACCCAGGGAGGTATTTTGCACTCAGAAAAGAGTTTGTGCAGAAGATTGTTCTTGTTGGTCTATTCCACTGATTACTTTAGGGACCATTTTCTTTCCAAGCTCAATTTAAGGTGTTGGTATTAACTTGAACCTGGTCCTCTGAAAACAGACGTGGCCCTCTAAATGTTGGTGAATGACAGGTCCCAGAAGCCCTGACCTACATGTCAGTAGAAAGGAAGCCAGGAACTGGAGCTCAGCAGCCTCTGAAAGATCAGAGAATCCCCTCCCCTATTCTAAGCTACCTTGAACTTAAAACTAAGGGACTGCTCACCCAGGCTTTAAGATCTGCACTGCCAACAGCAAGGACAGAATTATTCAATTGTGGTACATTTGTGACAAGTACAGTATATTATATTCAGAAGTAAACCCTAGTTTTACCACAAGCATGATTATACTATTCAGGAACTACCTTCTAGGCTGACAATTTTTTACCGATATCACATCAACTAGGTTGCAGTGTACTGACACACATTCAGGATGAAATCATAAGTGAGGTGAATATGTTGTTTGTTTCTATACTGCACCCAATTCAGAAATAATTATTTTGGGGAGAAACTCCGTCTTCTGACAGGGTTCAGGCATACATATCAGTTTGCCAGACAGGTATTCCACTGGATGGAAAATGGTGTTATGATGTTGCTGGCCAAATAAAATAAATCATGGATCCTTTTTCTATCCCCCCCCCCAAATCTTTACTTTTGTCTTATTCTTTATAGTGAGTTAGCCTAAGAACGGAGAGGGAAGGAGAAAGAAGAAAAGGAAGGAAGGAAGGAAGGAAGGAAGGAAGGATGGAAGTAAGGAAGGAAGGAAGGAAGGAAGGAAGGAAGGAAGGAAGGAAGGAATACATCATGGATTTATTATACTATAGATCATGAATCTACAGATTTTTAATTGAATCATACTGGTGCTCTATTGAGTAGGGAAATGCGTATGTGAAAATAATGCCACATTTTGACAAAGAATGGGATACCAATTGGGCCTCTTCCAACTTTATGATTGTCTTATTCACTCAGTATCTTAAGGGAATATCTTGCTCTGATTTACTTGGTAACTGTTTATAAGGATATCAAGCAGGGGTGAAATCCAGCAGGTTCTGACAGGTTCTGGAGAACCGGTAGTGAAAATTTTGAGTAGTTCGGAGAACCGGTAGCGGAAATTTTGAGTAGTTCGGAGAACCGGCAAATACCACCTCTGGCTGGCCCCAGAGTGGGGTGGGAATGGAGATTTTGCAATATCCTTCCCCCAGGAGTGGGGAGGGAATGGAGATTTTGCAGTATCCTTCCCCTGGAGTGAGGTGGGAATGGAGAGTTTGCAGTATTCTTTCCCCTGCCATGCCCACCAAGGTACGTCCACCAAGCCACACCATGCCGACTAAGCCACGCCCACAGAACCGGTAGTAAAAAAATTTGGATTTCACCACTGATATCAAGGTTTCTGTGACTTGCTTGCACTTCTCTTTTCCCGAGCTAGTTTAGGTATTTTAAATGCCATAAACTTCTGTCTGTTTCTCTGAAATATTTTCAGTGTCAAGGTATTTTAACTAGCAGCAACCAGATAGAATGGGATTTGGTCCTTTTAATGTATCAATTCATTTTCTGTAGCTTAGTCTCTTCTGAATAGGCAGGAGCCATCAACAGAATCATTGAAGGGATGACAATTACCTTTGAAGTTGGGGATAAAATATAGAACAAAACTTTTTAAATTTGAATGTGTTTTTAATAGCATCAGAAATACAGGGATAATAAAGTCATTTAGGTGAGATGGGTAGTATAGAAATGTGATGGATGGATGGATGGATGGTTGGGTGGGTGGGTGCATATGATGGTTGTGAGGAACAATGGAGAGAAAAAAACCAAATGGCTGAGAACCTTGGGTTCTCAGGTGAAAGGTGATATATAAAAATAATAAATAAAAACCTGTAGGATGGATGGATAGACAATCACATTAATAATAAAAATTAACAAGATGTATTAATATTTTGGAAAATTATAATAAGTATGGGTTGTTGGTTTTTACCTTCACTGTAGAATTATATCTGACCACTGTCACTTTCATCCTATATTATTCAAATTTGCAAACAAAATAAAATAAAGGGCACTGTTTCTCATATCCAAAAGTAAAAACATGAACTTATGTGAGTTCAGCCTCCTAAAAGCTTAATTTACTTGTTTTGAGCTTTTTTTAAATTCTGCTGATTCAAGTTACAATTTCTTGATATAGAAGTTGTATCAAGAGAAGGCCAAATGGTTCTAGGCTGCAAAAATATAGACCATTGCATGATTGATTGATTAATTGATTGATGGATTATATAGATTTATACAACTGCCTGACATGTGAGTCTAGTTGACTAACAATCAAGAAAATAACCACAATGATAACAACAAAGAAAATTGCCACAGTAATAATTTTTAAAAATTGCAGCAGAGATGAGTTTTCTGCCTCTCTCTTTGCTGCCAACTGAGGGCTTTCTGGATCTGTGTAGCCCAGATGTGATAGCCTAGTGCAAGGTGTAATTATTGTAAATGGGATACACCTATCTACATAATTTAACTTTACACAAAACTGAGAAACAAGCTGTCACTTGGAAAATATTAAATCAAGTTCCCACTTGTGTTATGTGCCAGCAATCCAAAAAGCTGCTTTGTGGCAGCATCTTGTTGGATTACATATTGGTTCACATATCACCAGTGCCACTAAACCCAGATATAGATCTTTTACTTTTAAAAACAAAAGCACCATTAAGCTTTTCCTGTGATCCAAACTCTATCCCTGGGTTCCTTAGTCTTTAATTCAGAAAGACAGGCATGCAATTAACCCCCAGTTAGTTCTGCAATCCACAGTCAACTGAAAGATTCTCCAATCCACCAAGCAACTTGAAATCCAAGGGGAGATAAGCAACATCTAATGGTTAATTAATAGTTTAGTTGATTTGTTAAAGCTGGGATTTGGTCAGAATTAAAGCTAATATATTTTGATAGAGGCAAATTGGTAGAAGGGTTTTGCACAAAGTTTTCTTATATATATATATACTGTATGTACATACACACATATACAAAATAAATACACAAGAGGAGAAGAAATCCAAGCAAGATGCTAATTACATTTAAAAACAAAACATAGTTCAGAATTCAAAACTGGAAATAGCCTAAGAAATGCCCAAACTCTTTCTTATTTAAAAAAAAAATTCTCCTAAATGCTTGAAAGTGAAAACTAGAGAATGTTCCCTTGAAGATTGAGAATGGTCTTCTTGGGTTACACTATTTTAAGAATGACTAAGACCCAGCACTTTCAAGAACAGTTCCACTGCTGTGCTGTCTTATGTGGGTATGGAATATTTGACTTGGTAAACTGCATCAGAAGGAGCTTTCTTGCTTCCTAGTGTAGGAAGAAAAATCCAGTCTGGTTCCAAGCCGGGAGAAAAAAAAAATCAATGGAGGCTGGCCACAAGGAAAGAAGGTCTCTGTTTATTTGGTTTCCAGAAATGTCAGTGACAGCAGCATGTTTCTGGGATGGCTGACAAAATTGCTGAGTGAGTGAATGGATCTTTACAGGGTTCTGGGGTTTTGTGATTGAGATGCTCCAGGGGGTTGTGCAATGTAGTGAGCCTTGTGTCCTTTACTATTTCAGTGGTGGTGGGTTAATCCTATTATGTCCTAAAGGTCATGTCCTGTCCTTAGAATTTGGGTGGAGGAATGTAAATTCTTAATCCCATCAGCTCCCACCAAAGGCTGGAGCTTTGGCTGAAGGCATTTTGTTTATGAATAGACTGGCCCAGTCTTTCTGAATGGATATAAAATCTGCATTCCTAAAAGTCAGCCTCTTCAAGCGTCTTAGTTTGAAGCTATTTTCCTATGGCAGGAAGACTGGGGCTGCTTTCTGCCTTTGTTAAGATTTGTCTCCATTTCTCCTTTGGGAAAATATTCTATCCTGCCTCTTTTTAATATTAAGAATAAAGATTGTTTTAATCTGGGGAGGGGGGCTAGATTATGGGGATGTACTTCCTGAAACAAATCTTATACATCAGGAATTATCTTGAGAACACAACAGTACTGACTGCTGATAAACAATCACTTTGAACTGGGACTCTTTTAATCAAGGTCTTCTAATGACAGGGTGATTAGACTCTTAGGAGAGGTGACATATAAATCAATGTATAAATCAATAAAAATAAATAGAGGACAAGGTACTTTGTTTTGTTAAACATGGGACCAGTCAAAACTTGGGAACACGGAGATCAAGACGGATCACTGTCCCACATGGCTTTCTTTCTAAATCAAAGACCTGTGATGTGGTGATGTGATATTTTTCCCCCTTTTGAACAAGGTAAAAGTAGTAGTACCACATTTTTAAATAAGTAATTTGAGTAAGAAGAAAAAAAGACAAAGAAGAGAGGAATTTGAAAGAGCAGGAGAAGTGCCAAAGCCCACTGTAACAACATTGCCAAAAAGACACTAAGAGTAGTCAACTTAATCCTGCGTAGCTTCTTCTCTGGCAACATTACACTGCTAACTAGAGCATACAAAACGTTCGCTAGACCAATTCTCGAATACAGCTCACCTGTCTGGAACCCGCACTGCATATCGGATATTAATACAATTGAGAGAGTCCAAAAATATTTCACGAGAAGAGTCCTCCACTCCTCCACTCGCAACAGAATACGCAGAAAACATGACGTCAGCAACAGAGTGATTAATGCCTAGAATTCACTACCTGACTCTGTGGTTTCTTCCCCAAACCCAAAAAACTTTAACCTTAGACTGTCTACTGTCGACCTCACCCCATTCCTAAGAGGTCTGTAAGGGGCGTGCATAAGCGCACCAGCGTGCCTACCGTCCCTGTCCTACTGTCCTATTGTCCTCATCTATCTGTATTCACTTTGATTATGTTTATGTTTATACCTATACCTGCTATCTTGTACATGTTTGACAAACAAACAAACAAATAAATAAATAAATAAATAAATAAATAAATAAATAAATAAATAAATAAATAAATAAATAAATAAATAGAAAGAAAGAGAAGAAAGTTAAATCATCAAGACAACATAACATGGGACATTATGCATCTACTGTATTAATATTTAACATTAACAAGTGATGCATACAGAAAAAGAAAGGGAGAAAGAAAAGTAATGGTGAGAAATCCATATATTGCTTTCCATAATCAAAACAATATTTATGGTAAACTCTTTTTATCATACTTATGCAATGGGTCTATTTATTTGTTTCTTTAATATTTACAAGACTTACAGTACACGGACACCTATTCCATACGATGATTCTCAGCAGCTCACAACTATCTATTAAAAACATTGTTTTAAAAAACCATATCTACTGGAGAGTTTCCATATAGTGCTAGCTTTATTTTCTTAAATATAGCTGTCTCTGCTGATCAGTGTTGGTGAGAGTACAAACAGGTCCTGGGGAGACAACTGCAACTTTCTTTTCGCCACCCAACAAATCCAGCTGAATTGTATATACATGATGACAAGGATAAGGCTCAGAGGACAAAACTGACTTTGATTCTGCTGATAAGTTCTGCAGCACGAGCTATACTTTCGCTGTGTCTGTATCTGTGCAGAAGTGAAAACTCTACAAGAAAAGAAAGATAAATCTCCGTTAGAATAATTACATAGCCATACGCTGTGGTCCGCTTTTGCCCCGGGGTTGTAATGTTACAATCAAGTGATGACCTAAAAGAATGAGAATTTCACACTATTCTGTGTTCAGAAGCTATGACCTACTTGAGCACTGATGCTAGGAGCTAACCTTAACACTTATTTTTAATGAAGAGTCAGATTCATTTATCACAACCAAAATGCCAGCATTCTCTAGATTGACAGCCCACAGAGGCTTCAGGGGAAAGATACTGCTATTCACACTTTCAAATCCCAGCTCACCGTGTGTGTGACTCACATACCACTCTCTCAGACTTTATCTCTACTTCCTATTGTTAGCATTTGAGGTTTGAGCCATTTTACCTACTGCAGCATTTAATTTGCATAATGTTTGTTTCTTCAATTCATGTGTGTGTACTGTGTAGCCTGCCTCTTGTTCTTTAATGTTTCTTTCCTTTAAATGATTCCTTCATGTTATTTCATGACTGCAAACCTATTCGGTAGAGATGGAAAACCTAGTATTGCTGATGTTCAACTCCTGAAATTTATCAGAATAACAGAGTTGGAAGGGACCTTGGAGGTCTTCTAGTCCAACCCCCTACTCAAGCAGGAAAGCCTATACCATTTTAGACAAATGGTTGTCCAATCTTTCTTAAAAACGTCCAGTGTTGGAGCACCCACAACTTCTGGAGTCAAGTCGTTTCACTGATTAATTCTTCTAACTGTCAGGAAATTTCTCCTTAGTTCTAGATTGTTTCTCTCCTTGATGAGTTTCCATCAACTGCTTGTTGTCCTGCCTTCAGGTGCTTTGGAAAATAGGTTGGCTCTCTCTTCTTTGTAGCAGCCCCTTAGATATTGGAACACTGCTATCATATCACCCCTAGTCCTTCCTTTCATTAAACTAGAAATACCCAATTCCTGCAACCGCCTCCAGTCCCCTAATCACCTTAGTTGCTCTTCTCTGCATTCTTTTTAGAGTTGTGTTTGTTGTGGCTGCTGGGAGTTGTAGCTGAGTAACATATGGATGGTCATAGGTAATCTACCTGTACAAACCAAACACAATTCAAGTAGATGCATACACCCAGGACAAGTCCAGGGTGACAGTACAACATATTGCAGCCCCTATGCAAACTATAAAGACCAGTAATGCTAAAGAAGAATATATATTAGTTTTGCAAACAAAAGAATTCATAGTAGTGCTACTTAAGAAGCTGCACTTCTGTGTCAGGTATAAATGGAGTAGATCTTTTTGGTTAAGAAATGGTTCTTTCCTTTCCAAAAAGAGCTTACTCTCTTTCCTATTCAGTAACTAGAACTGCCCATTTACCAAAAAGAACAAATCAGTAAAGCAGACAGTTCTTCATATTCAGTGTATTTGTTTTATCTAATACATTATTAAACAATAATTAATTGTTTAATTATTAGGTCTCCTTCAGTATAGTATTATACTCTTCACTGCTAATTCTGCAATAGTTCTCCTTTTTTTTCTTTTTTTTCCTGCCATGAAAAGAAAATCTTTTTCTTTGGGTGGAAAAGTGTGCTTATTGGAGGAAGAAAACTGTATCTGAGATTTTCTTTCTAGCTGGCATTCTGCTGAACAACTGTGAGTGTTACAATCCAATCTTGCTCGAGACAGGCATCAAACTTTTATAGTTGAAAAACAGGATCAGCTCAGCAGCAGTCAGAACAAATGCTTGAATTCACTATTTAATCTAACACTATTGCCCTGAGGTTCATTCGTGTCTTTCTTTTCCTCATGACTCCACCACAGATTTCTTAAAGGGACAAATTAGCAGAAGCAAAGCTGTACTCAGTGTTCAGGGTAATTGATGTTTAGGGCCAATTTCTTACAAAGAGCAAGTACACTATGGCAGGTCCAACAAAAGCTTGAGACATTTCTGTAACCTATCAATTTGAGAGGTAGGAGAACAATTTGATCATTTTAGTAGACAGGAATTGTTCACCTTCAAACCTGTGCTAACAAGGACATGGTTGTCTTGCAGTCGTTCAGCATAACAACTGCAGAAGGAAAACAGTGGTATCCAAGGATATATGCTAAAGAGATAATCCTGTGACTTTTAGATATTGCCAAATTATAATGCCCAATAATCCAAGCATGCCCTATTTTTGATTTATGGAAAGACAGGGAAATCTTTTTGGGAGTGGAGGAACAAAGCCTTGAGGCCCTACCCAGAAGAATAGGTCAATGATGTTAGGGGGTAATTTTTAAAAAAAAAATTCATGTGCTTCTGATCTTTTATTTGCATTTATCTATTTATTATCTATTTATTTATTCTGCTGTTATTTTTATGAATAATTCGAGCTGGCGAACATATCTAATACTCTTCCTCCTCCTATTTCCCTACAACAACAGCCCTGTGAATTTGGTTGGGCTGAGAGAGAGTGATTGACCAAAAATTACCCAGACAGCTTTCATGGCTAAGTCAGGATTAGAACTCACAATCTCCTGGTTTATAGTCTGGTGCCTTAATCACTAAACTAGCTGGTTCTCTACTTAGCTGTCTAAACTATCTTACAGTAGAAATAGCAAGAAATTACATCAATTTGGGATGATTTGCTGTGGAAATCTCCATGCTGTAATCTTGAGGAGCTCTGAGTAAGTGGGTGTGGTTCAAATAAGGAGGTGGTTTCCGCATGGCCCATTTATGCACTGCCATTTCTAATCCATAGGAATCAAGGAAAACTGATTTTTCATGATTTTTTTCTCCATTGAATCATGTCCGATTTTCAGAGATTGCCATTTTCTTGACATTTTTTTTTTCTGCTTTAGGCTCCTGCAAAAGCTGGGGTCAGCCTAAACTGTGTTTGTACATTCGACTACATAGCAACACAACTGAATGAGAGTTTGCAAAAAGTTATCGTTCTAACTGAACCTGCTTTTCCACTGACCTAACATATGTACAACTGAGCAAAACATTGTTAAGCCATAATTACAACATTAGGGTCATTTTGCAGATTAAGAAATGCAAATAAATTATTAAAGGTAAATGTGTCTGACTCTAGGGGGCAGCGCTCATCTCCGTTTCTTAGTCAAGGGAGCCAGCGTTGTCCACAGAAGTTTCATGTGGCCAGCATGACATCACCCTGCAGCACAGAGTGTGTGGAGAAACATGGAACATTGTTACCCGCCCACCGAAGTGGTACCTATTTATCTACTTGCATTTTCATGCTTTCAAACTGCCCAAAGGTGGGCAGGAGTTGGGGCAAGAGCGGGAGCTCGCCCCATCATGCTGTAGTTGAGTCTCGAACCCAGGCTGTCAACTTTTCAGCTGACATGCTGAACTTCTTAACCGCTGAGCCTTTGCACTCCCCCAGATAAATTATTATACGCTTTTAATTCTTGTATAAGAATAGGTTTGTCTCATATTATTTGGTTTTTGATTTTCCTAAACACAGTTACAACAGCTTCCCTTCCTTCCTTTCAGGTATCTCCCACCCTCCCTTTTTAAATATTTCCAACAAGGCAGATACATAGCTCATGTGCTGGCATATCAAGGGTTTAGCCTAGAATTAAGAACTGTCTCTTTAAGACATAGCATTCTGGGGAATGTAGTCCATGCCATGTAGTCCATGGCATGTGATCATAACTGTGTACTCTCATTGGTCATTGAAGTATGCCTGGGGGGGCGGGAGTAATTGAAGTACGGTATACCAAAGGAAGTCACTTTCAAGCTATATACCGGGAAAGCATGCCTGAAGAAGGAGATGGGAGCGTTAATCCTTTTTTACAATATTCGTGATGGTTCCAGATTATGACTGTAGATTCAGAAGAACTTCTACATAACCATGAGTGTTGTCAGAGGATGCCTGAAGAATAAAATATAATCTGATTGAATGTACCATTGCGTTTTGTTAAGCTGCCTGATGATAGCACAACCAATCTACGCTTGATTCAGAACAGCTCAAGTGATTTACAGTCATTTAACCTCACCCTGAACACACAAATATGGAGGCCTTTAGAAAAGAGCTGCTTCTCCTTTCCAAGATGTTCTTTCAAAAGCAAAATAAAACCGCAGTATTCTGGCACATGAGTAAGACCACTTGCCAGACTTGGCAAAAAGGCTAAATCCCCTCCAATTCCTAATTCACTATTTTAATAAAGAATTCAATCAAAAAGGAGTCAGAAATATTTGCCATTTCATATAAAACAAAGCATAGGTTGCAGTCCACTTCACTGACAAAATTTAATAGGAAGCTTAATTTTCAAGGATGCTTACACATTAGTTTTCTGGGAAGCCTCAGCAGGATAAGGCCTCCACTTCCTGCCGGCTTATAGAAGACAAAGCAGGTTCACTCAACCAGGGATTTTTGTGTGAATGATATGGAAGTTACTTTGGAAGGGAAATTTAGATTGAGCAATCAGTGCTTTGAGTGACTTGATCAGATATCTCTCAAAAGAATAGCACAGAGTTGAATCATAAGAAATTTAGGCTGGAAAGCGTAATCAGATAAGTTTTGGTCTGATTTTGTCCCAATATATCCTCTGGTTAGGTCTAACAATTGAGAGGAAGAGTTTAGAGCTGTCCCATCAGTCTAAATATTTTTATCTGTATACCCAGAATCAGCTAGCACAGATATTAATATTTGTCATTCAGATTGACAAATACTAGAAAACTCATGCCCTGTTGGGTCATCATTTCAAAAATATTTCCTTACCTAAACAGAGAAGCTGAATGACATGGGTAGGCAAAAAAAGCAGTGAGTCTGGGAGCAATTTCTGACTTCCTACAGGCTTCCCCATTGAGTTTCCTTGTGGGACACTAGCAGGGAGCAGTGGAAATCTTCCTTTTATCTCACTCTTCATCCCTAGATTTCTTGCCAGCCTCCCCATTTACTTTGCTTATGGGAAGCTTGCAGGAGAATGTCAATGGGAGAGCCAGCAGGACATTGTGAGTCCAAGACCAGCAGACTGCTGACGGATGGGGGAGGGAGCAAGGGGGCACAGTACAGGAAAGGTACATAGGGGTGCATGAGGTGCTGCATGAGTTGGGAAGGGTACATGGATCTACAGAAGAGATGTTGTGTGGGTTGGAGAGGGCATGTAGGGGTGCTGCAGTCAGGGAAGGCAAATGGAATGGTGATGTGAACCAGGAAGGATGTGTGAGAGTTCCTTCCACCCTGTTGCTCCCTCCCTCACCTTACTTTCTGTCAACACATTGCATTCCACTTCCTCCCTATCCCTCCTCCCCTTCCCTTCCCTTCCCTTCCCTTCCCAGAAGGCAAGTAAGTCACTGATGCTGAGGGAGGGAGGGAGGGAGCAAGGGATTGTGAAAGTGTCTGGGAAACTGTTAACAGATTGTTTAAAATGAAGATCACATGACTGCAGCAGCAGCCTTGCAGCTGAACCAGCCATAACTTTCCCAAATTTTATTTCCTTGGGAGAACTGGATCCTGGAATTTGGATGCATTCTGTAAATTAGCCTATTTGAGCTACCTTGTTGCCCTAGGATGCACAATTTCACCCATTATAGAAGCAAGAGTTTTAGTAGTATATAGAAAAATGTATGTTTGTGTGTGCATGCATTCATATACATTATTTACCTATATTAGTCCTGCACTTAAATAGCCCTAGCTGTGATTTTGTGCTGTTGGGCCTGATAATCAGCTTTATAGTTCCATGTACTTGAACCTATCTTCTCACAAACAAGGACTTTGTCTTATATTCTAGCATAGAAATAATAGCAAGAGCTCCCCCTATTGAATTAATGTAATTCTTCTTTGCACTTATTTGATGTAATCCAGAAAGTATAGCCCAAACGGTAAGACTAACAAGACTTGCCATTTTATTACGGTAGATAGATAGATAGATAGATAGATAGATAGATAGATAGATAGATAGATAGATAGATAGATAGATAGATAGATAGATAGATAGATAGATAGATAGATAGATAGATAGATAGATAGATAGATAGATAGATAGATAGATAGATAGATAGATAGATGATAGGTTTATTTTCAGCTTTGAGTTGACTGAAAATTCTATAACACAACATTTGAAGCATTTGCTGGGCCTTATTTATGAATTGTAGGTGAAATGTGACTTAGAAATTGAATAAATTAAAGATTGTATGATAAAAGGGAGGCAGAATTTAGATACGATGACTGACATGCAAAAATGTGTACTTCAGGAAAAGAAAAATACTAGATTCACGCAAAATATCATTATTAAAGGACTGTATACTAGTACAGTATAAAATGTTTTATTATTGGTATTTTACTCCATTACTAGTTGCTAAATGGACAGCACAATTTTCAAATATTGTGAGAAATTGAATGATCAGATTGAATCATTTTTCAATATTGGACAGCAATGTTACCTGACAGACCATCTCACCCAGGTTACATCTACCCATCCCATTAGATCTGGCAGAAAAGGCATGTTAAGGGTCCTGTCTATTAAAAATGTGACAGAACCTAGGACAGCATTTTCTGCTGCAGTGACCACCCTTTGTAACATCATTTCCCCCTGAGATTAGATGGGCCCTGATCAGGGGTGAAATCCAGTAGGTTCTGACAGGTTCTGGAGAACCAGTAGCGGAAATTTTTAGTAGTTCGGAGAACCAGCAAATACCACCTCTGACTGGCCCCAGAGTGGGCTATTCTCTGCCTCCCGAGTCCCAGCTGATCGGGAGGAAATGGGGATTTTGCAGTATCCTTCCCCTGCCATGCACACCAAGCCACGCCCACCAAGACACACCACACCATGCCAACCAAGCCATGCCGGGTATGGGGATTTTGCACTATCCTTCCCCCAGGAGTGGGGACGGCATGGCGATCTTGCAGTACCCTTCCCTGGAGTGCGGAGGAAATGGAAATTTTGTAGTATCCTTCCCCTGCCATGCCCACCAAGCCACGCCCACCAAGCCACACCACACCACGCCCACCAAGCCACACCCACAGAACCGGTAGTAAAAAAAATTGGATTTCACCACTGGCCCTGATCCTGCTTTTCTTCCAAAATCCTCTAAAGACAGGGGTGTGATGACCCAGGACAAGGCACGAAGGCCATACAGCCAGCTGAGAGTTCAAACTTCCCTTTAATGCTCCAATGTTCCCACAAACGCTCCCATGTTCATGGTAAGTCCCAGAGCAAAGTGCTCTCACACACACAGCAGCAGCAGCCTCTGGCTTCAAGTAGTCCAGCAAAGCAAAGGAACAGAGAAATGAATCCATGAAGCAAGAAACAAGGCACTGAGTCCACAAAGCAGGGAAGAAGCAATGAGTCCACGAAACAAGGAACAAGGCACTGAGTCCTGCAAATGCCAGACATCTGCAATGGCACACAAAACTTCACTAATTCAGCATTTGTTCCCGACAAACGCCCCTCTCCTGCTTCTCCTTAAATCTCAGTCCCCAGGTGTGCCTTGTGAAGAGGGGCGAGGCACTCTCCTCCCAAGTTGTCGAGTTGGCCTGCGCTGTTCCCACCTTCTCTCCTCTCTCCGTGCTTGGGGATCAGGAGGGGCGGTCCTTGCTCATCGCCTGAGCTCCATCGCTCCTCATTTCCACTGCTTGCCCTCTCTCGGTCAGCCTACCCCCGTTCCTTCCTGGTAGCAAGCCGTCCCAATCCTGAGGGGCCCTGGGCTGCCTTGTCCTGCTCCTCCCCACATTCCTCCAAAGCCAACAAAGCGGCCCCCTTGATCTCTGTCAACTCCAGCTCCGGCTCATCCTCCTCCACAGATTCAGGCTCCAACGGGGGCATGACACATGGGTGTCAATGTGTCCTGGGATCAAACGTTCCCAGGTGATAGGTTGATTGATCCATGATTTTCACTTTTCTGCTTCTTTTGTTTCTCGGATTTAATTTTGGTTATTAATTGGGTTTTTAATTTGGGTTTTAAGGGAGTTTATTGTGTTTTATTGATTTTTGCATTGTGTTTATTGGTTGTTTTTAATTATATGAACTGTCCAGAATGGCAAATGTGAGATGGGGGGGCTATAAAAATTGAATAAATAAATACACTCATGCATGATGGAAAGCTCAACAATTTTGGGAAATGATTGATAATCCAGTGAAACAGAGTTTAAAAGCTGATTTTTTTTCATCAAATATTGCTAAATCTTACATTCCTACCAAATTCTTTTGGACAGGAATAAATAATATAAAACCACTAATGTACAACCAACTCCCCGTGCTTTTCCTAACTTCCTTGTTTTTAGAGATTCTGAAGTGTTGCAGGGGTGGCTGTCAGGAACTCAGGCAGACACCAGGCTTGTCAGAAACACAGGAACCTTTATTCAGCACCTTTTAGTGAACAGCAGGGCTAAGCGGCTTTGACAGCTCCTTTTATAGCCGGGCTGTCAAGCGCTTAGCCAATCCCGATGCTTGCTTTTCCCGCCGGCTGCTGCTTTTGCCTTAGCCAATTGGAAGCGAGCAGCAGCCGGCGCGGTCGTTAAGCGAGGACTTAGCACCCTTCACCCCCCGGATGGCGCATGCGTAATCTGCGAGATAGGCGGGCGGACGGCGGCTCCGCCCAGAACGTCTCAGAGTAGGGCAGGCAGTCGAAGCAGGAGGGTGCAGGATCTCTTCGCCTCGTGGGTCGGCAGGAGACATGGGCGGCGCCATCTTGAGAGGCCCGGGCGACGCTGGAACAGCAGAAGGTTCAGGGAGGGCTTGCGATAATGGTTCGCGGGGCGGGGAGTT
>QLTV01002419.1:12176618-12195820 GCA_003457575.1 Thermophis baileyi | reverse complement strand
TGTCTCTTCCTTCCCTCCCCCTCTTTCTCTCCCCCTTCCTCTTTCTCTCCCCTCTCTCTCCCCCTCCCTTTCTTTCTCTCTTCTCTGTCTCTCTGTCTCTCTGTCTCTCTCTCTCATCTCTCTCTCTGTCTCTCTCTGTCTCTCTCTATCTCTTTGTATCTCTTTCTCTCTTTCTTTCTGTCTCTCTCTCTCTCTTTCTCTGTCTCTCTCTTTCTCATCTCTCTCTCTGTCTCGCTGTCTCTGTCTCTCTCTCTCTGTCTCTCTCTCTCTCTCATCTCTCCCTCTCTCTCTCTCATTCTGATTCTCTGGCACTCTCTGGGTCTTGCGGACACTTCTTCGGCCTTTCTTGGTGCTGGACACACCTCGGTCACTGAGGGAGACGCACGACCTGCTCTCCACCCCAAGACACTCGCCCAACCTGGCTGCAGCCAATGCTTTGCATCGTAATGGGCTCCAGGAGGAGGAGGAGACACCGTCTCCCCCATTGTGAAGCGCTCTAAATTTAATTGTGCTGCGCAAGGCGCTGTGAGAGCAGTGGGCAGCACTGTTCCCTCTAAGGTGCGTGGCTGCGCGGCCGCGCACGTAATGAGAGAACGCCGCGCGGTAGTTTCCAACTTCCGTGCGGTGTTTTCTAATGGCAGAAGCTGCGCGCCTGTGTGCCCGCGCACTTGAAAAGAGAGCGCCACGCGGCAGTTTCTAACTGCTGCGCGGCGTTTTCTAACTGCCACGCGGCGTTTTCTAACTGCCGCGCGGCGTTTTCTAACTGCCGCGCGGCGTTTTCTAACTGCCGCGCGGCGTTTTCTACTCTTACAGGGAACATTGGTGGGCAGGCCATGGAGGTACCAACAGCAGCGGTGGAGAGAAACAGCTGGGCCAGGCCAGTGTCTCGGGGCAGAGAGGAAGTCTCACGTCTCCCCAAGCGACCGAGGTGCACGCAGCACCAACAAGGGCCAGAAGAAACACCAGAGACCCAGCAAGAGATGAAGCACGTACAGGGGTGCTTCGCTGCCGCTCTGGAATATAGAGCGAGTCTCCATCCTCCGCCCTTATCTTCTCAGGCCAGGCGAGGAGTGACTGGGAGGGTGAGAGGTGGGGCCAGCCACTGGTGGGTTCAGCAGACAGGGAGCCACAGCAGAGGGACAATAGAGCCACGGGTTGCCGACACCCGTTGCTTCAGCCTGCCTGCACCACCGCCCCCCCCTTGCCGCAACAGCACCATTATCTCATTCCATCCGGCGAGGGCTCCGCTACTCCTTGCACGTTGCACCACCTGCAAAGTTGCAAGTTGCACGTACCTCCCTCTATGGCGATTTCCAGCCCCACCACTAGCTGCCTGGCCGGTCCCATATTCCAGAGCTCTAGTCACAAGACTGGTCCATTGGTCATCCCGGAGCAGCTTCTCCACCTGGGTGCACTGCGGACCACCAAAATTTTCTCGCGGACCACCGGTTGGTGACCTCTGGCCTAGATGGTATTTCCCCCACTGAGTTTGGATTTTAAGATCTTCTTCACTGTCATGATTTATTCACTTCTAATTTTTCTTCTTGACTTCCGTCTGCTTGATGTTGTCAGCTAGAGGGATGCCCATTTTTCACCAGATGTTCAGGAACTCCAAACACCTAGTAGGGTTGTTGTTGACCCAGGTGCCGACTAATCGGTTATAGGTTTCTGTAAATTACAAGTCACTATATTGTTTATGGTGGGGACACTCTTCGTCTGGCTCCTCTGATGAGATCTGTCTTGTATGGTTGAACCTCTGGCATATTTTCCATCTCCTTCAGAGAACACTTGTTAAGTGAGTTTTGCCCCATTTTACAACCTTTCTTGCCATGGTTGTTAAGTGAATCACTGCAGTTGTTAAGTTAGTAACAAGGTTGTTAAGTGAATGTAGTTTCCCCATTGACTTTGCTTATCAGAAGGTTGCAAAAGGGGATCACGTGACCCCAGGACACTGCAACCGTCATAAATAGGAATCAATTGCCAAGCATCTGAATTTTGATCATGTGACCATGGGGATGCTGCAATGGTCATAAGTATGAGAAATGGTCATAATGTTGTAACTTTGAACAGTCACTGAATGAACTGATATAAGTCAAGGACTACCTGTTTTATTACTATGCAATGAAGCCAGATATCCAGCTTCTAGATATTTTTTAAGCAAAATCAATAGGCCAACTGGCTTCAAGTAGAACATGGCCACAGTGCAAAATAGATTTTTAAATTGATAACTTAGGCTAGGTTTTCAATTGTAAATAATTAGACATGAGTAATACCTGAAATGCAGATTTCAGGGACACGCTATAGGCAGCCAACGAGAATCAACAAGGTACTTGTTCCATTTATTTGCTTGCTTAAATGAGAACTGAGCTGTAGCACAGAAAAAGCAATTACAGTAATGAGCTTTTCCATTTCTGTACCAATTACCTTAAAAGTTCACAATTCATCCCAGATTTTATCAATCACTTCATGGGGAGATCAATCCCAAAATGATTCCTGTTTTAGATGCTTATTTTTTGTTCCATTACATACAATCTGCTTCCATATTTCCAATTTGTTTATCACTTACTTGCCCAGTTATGGACTTGGACCTTTTGACCTTGGGAGATTCCCAAAAGCTAAGCGTAATTATCCCTGGTTATTACTTGGATGGGAGAGGACCAAAAATTCCTATGCTGCAGACTATATTGGTAGATTAGGGGGAAATGTCCCAGAAAGACAGTGGTTTCCATATTATAACATGTTTTCATGAAATCATAGGAAATCAATCTCCAGTTAGTCTTGACCTTTTGGCCAAGAAGATGGTTGTTAAAACATGGATTTTACCCCAAGCACTAGGCCCGGAATATTAGGGGGCCCAATCTCTCTCTCTCTCTCTCTCTCTCGGGCGCGCTCTCTCTCTCTCTCTCTCTCTCTCTCTCTCTCTCTCTCTCTCTCTCTCTCTCTCTCTCTCTCTCTCTCTCTCTCTCTCTCTCTCTCTCTCTCTCTCTCTCTCTCTCTCTCTCTCTCTCATGTGGGCGCGAAAGAAGGAACGGAACACGGAAACAGTTCAGCACCTTTATTCTCCTGGTTGTCTGCAATACGAACTGCCGGCAGGCTGCAGGGATGCCTCTCTTATAGGCATCCCTATAGCCTAGCTGGCCACTGACAGCAGTTTATTTCTCCCGCCGGACAATTAGCCAATCAGTGGTGATTATGCAAATTCATGCTACGTACGGCCATACGTAACACCCCTCCCCTCTTAGATTGTGGATAGTCTAATCGTCTCTGTATACAAGTCACGTAATCACACAAGTAGGCGGGGCGCCGTACAGTCCTACTGGGCCTGCTTGATTCATTAATCCCTGGAACCTCGTCTGGTGCGGTTGTGCCTGCTGCCGCTCCGGGCTCCCCTTGTGGAATTATCTGGAACCTGCCGCTGGCCGTGGCAGCTGCTGGCCTGGTGCCTTTGTCCTCTGGTCCTGGAGGATGTCGCTGGACTCCGGCCGCTCTCGGTAGGTGATCGCTCGCCTCCTCCGCATTTGAGAATAGGGTTTCTCGGTTCCTTGTATATAGGGCTGGAATTTCGGTAGGAGCTCCCTGCTCATTTGTTGTGTATGCCAGCAGGGCGGAGACTCTCGTTGCTCAGCAGGTTGATCTGCGCTTGTTTGAGGCTGGGCATCGTCCTGTTGGCGTAGCCAAGATTCCCCCAGCCTCCTTCTGAGTTGGTCTATGTGTCGCCTCCACTCTCCACCATCGTCAAGCTCGACCTGGTATGATTTCGGCCCGGTGACAGCGACCACTTTGGCCTTCACGCACTTGGGCTCTCCTGCGTAGTTGTGTGCGAATACCAGGTCGCCTATTTCTAATGACCTAGTTAGTTTGCTAGAGTCCAAAGGTTTCTCTGGGTGGTAGTTGGGGTTCAACCTGTCCAGTTGCGACCGTAATTTCCATCCCATTAGCATTTCGGCTGGGCTTCGATTTGTGGCTGCGCACGGTGTGATATGTTGGGCAAGCAGGAACTGGTCGATTCTTTCCTGCCAGTTCCCTGGGCCCATTCTAGTGAGCGTCTCTTTGGTCATCCTCACCATTCTTTCTACCCGGCCATTGCTGGCCAGACTAAATGGCAAGACGAGTGCATGCCTTATCCCCAGCTTGGCCAGGAACGACTCCATGTTCTTGGCGGTCAGCTGGGGTCCGTTGTCTGATACGAGGACATCTGGCAGTCCATGGGTTGCAAATATCCATCTCAGTGCTCGAATGGTTGCCTCTGTTGTCGATGTGGGCATTATCATGACTTCCAGCCATTTAGAGTAGGTGTCCACCACTATCAGAAAGGTTTGCCCCGCCATAGGTCCTGCAAAGTCAATGTGGATTCTTGACCAGGGAGCCTTGGGTATTTCCCATTCTAGTGGGGTTGTGCATGGCGGAGCTGGTTGTGTCTCTTGACAGGACATGCAGGTCGCCACCCATTCAGTGATGTCTTGATCTAGTTTTGGCCACCACAGGTAGCTCCTGGCCAGTGCCTTCATTCGTACTATTCCGGGGTGCCCTATGTGTAAGGTGTCTAGGACCCTCTTCCTTAAGCTTTGGGGTACCACGACTCTTTCCCCCCATAGTAGACAGTCTTTTAATATGGACAGTTCCAGTTGTTTATTTAAAAACAGTTTGAATTCTTCTCCCGCTTCCTCCTGTGGCCACCCCCTTAACACCCAGTTCATGACTTTTGACAATACCTTGTCTCTTGCTGTGTGGTGTGCTATGTCATTGGACATGACTGGGCTTGACTTCTCAATGTCGATGAGCAAAATTTCGGCCACAGGTACGGGGTCTGTTACGAGTTCAGGTGTGGGG
Source organism: Thermophis baileyi (assembly GCA_003457575.1). Lineage (NCBI taxonomy): Eukaryota > Metazoa > Chordata > Lepidosauria > Squamata > Dipsadidae > Thermophis > Thermophis baileyi. Next base: position 12,190,990 of record QLTV01002419.1, on the reverse strand, counting down.
CAGCGGCTGAAAGCATCAGCATTGCTTATGCTTTTCCCCGGTCGGTGCGACAACTTGTAATTATATCCCGTTAGGAAAATGGACCAGCGTGTCATTCTGGGGGACATATAGGTGGGTGTTTGTTGATTCCCCGCAAGGAGTCCCAGTAAAGGCTTGTGGTCAGTGATAAGTTCAAAACGTCGGCCATACAGGTATTCATGGAAACGCTTGATGCCAGCCACTGCTGCAAGCGCTTCCTTGTCTAGCTGACTATAATTCCGTTCAGCCGGGGACAGTGTCTTGAAATAATAGGCTATTGGAGCCTCGGTGCCGTTTGGGAGTTGGTGGCTCAGGACGGCCGCCACTCCGAAGGGGGACGCGTCGCACGTTAGCAAAAGGGGAAGGTTTTCGTTATATTGAATGAGGACACTGTCGGATGATAGTAGGTCCTTTACGGCTTGAAATGCGTTGGCTTCTCTAGGTCCCCAAGTCCACGTGGCCGTCTTCCCCAAGATCCTGTGCAGTGGCTCAGCAACTGTCGCCTTCTGTTTAAGAAAAATGGTGTAAAAGTTTAATAGTCCGAGGAAGGCTTGCAGCTCGGTTTTATTTGTTGAGGTAGGGGCTTCTTTAATGGCTTTCACCTTGCTGTCCGTGGGACGAATGCCGGACCCGTCGATTAAAAACCCCAGGAATTCTACATTTTTTATGCCGATCTTGCATTTCTCTCTCTTTACTTTGAGCCCCCCTTTTTTGAAAACGGTGTAGGGTGTCTTTTAGTCTGTTGATAAGTTGTTCCTTAGATTCCCCTGAGATGAGGACATCATCAAAATAAGGAACTACTCCGTGGAATCCCTGCAGTAAGCACTCCATCATGCTTTGAAAAAGCCCTGGGGCGACGTTTACTCCAAATTGCAGGCGGTTGCACTTGAATGCCCCTCTGTGAGTCACTATTGTTTGGGCCTCTGCGGTGGCGGCATCCACCGGCAATTGTTGGTAGGCCTGGGCTAAGTCCAATTTTGTGAAAATTTGGCTGTTGCCCAATTGAATGCAGCAGATGTTGGACTATGGGCACCGGATATGGGTTTTGTTGTAAAGCCTTATTAATGGTGCATTTATAGTCTGCGCACACGCGAATAGACCCATCTGGCTTCATTGGAATAACAATAGGGGTCTCCCATGTGGCGTGGTCGACTGGTTCTAGGACCTCTTGGGCAATGAATTTGTCCAATTGTTCGTCCACCTTGGGCCGGAGAGCAAAAGGGACCCTTCAGGGCTTTACCCTAATAGGGGTGACGCTGGGGTCTAGGTTAAACGAAATGGGTTTGCCCGTATATTTATCTAGACTCCTGTCGAAGACGTCCCGGAAATCATCCAACAGTTGGTCCAATTAGTCCCCTCTTATTTGTTGAGTCCGGTGATGCCGATCCCTAATGGCTTGAGCCACTCCACTCCAAGTAGTGTGGGTTGGTCTCCCTCGACAACGGTTAGGGGTAGCTTGCCAGTGAAGTTTTTGAAATGGATTTGTACTTCTGCCCATCCTAAGACTCGGATGGGGTTTTCCTGGAAGTCTCTGAGCCGGATTTGTTGCAGCTTGAGCTGGCCCCGAGATGCAAACGGTTGGAAGCTTTTCAAGGTGTCCCAGGACATTATTGTGAACACTGACCCGGTGTCCAGTTCCATTTTGCATGGTCTGCCCTCGATAGGGATCATGACGTGGAACCTGTCCCCTTCGCCAGCATCCGAGTGGCCCACGATCGTGTGGTATATTCCTCTGTTGTCCTGGTATTGATCGTCCTTGCGTCTGCCTCTTTGGCCCCCTGGTCTGGTCTGCCCTTGTCTCCCTGGTCCCATGGGTGGTTTGGATTGGTATGGGGCAGGTTGGTAGGGAGTCGGTTGGGTAGCTCTGCAGGCCTCTGCGATGTGACCACTTTTCTGGCACCAGCGGCAAATGGAATCTTTAAAATGGCAAACCGCTCTGGCATGGCCCCCTAGGCAACCCAAACAACGGGCTTGTCTGGTTTCATAGTCCCTGGGGCTTACCCTTTTCTCTGGGTGGATGCGGTGCACCGGTTCTTCTTCCTCCGATTCGTCGTCGTACTTGGGGACCTCGGTCATCCAGTCAGGCTCCCTGTGGGTATAATGGACTCTGCTCATTTTCCTGATGTCGGCTGCAGAGTTGTCTGAGGATTCAGCGGCTCTTGCCTCCTCCACTACGTCCTTGAATGTAGCCCCTCGCCTCACAAGTAGTTTCTTTTGCAGTGTGAGATCGTGCATCCCTAAGATGATTCGATCCTTCATCATCTCTTTGGGATTTATAAATTCGCATTTTGTTGTGATCTCTCGAAGTTTAGCTACAAAGTCATTAATTGTTTCTCCCTCTCTTTGACAGCGGTGGTAAAACTCATTTCAGCTTACCATTGGGGTTGCTGTTGGAGCGTAGTGGTCTTTTAGTGTCGTCTGTAGGGTCGCCCACGAGATAGATTCGATGTCCGTGGGTGCTACAAGGGTCTGTGCCATCTTGTAAATCTTCGGGCCACAGTAGGTTAGAAAAAGAACCCTCTTTCTGTTGTCTGGTAAGTCCTGGGAGTCGTTGGCTTCCAGGAACATGCAGAAGCAGCTCATGTAGGTTTGCCATTCTTCCGTCTTTGGGTCGAAGATTGCTGGAGCGGGGGAGGTGTGAGTAGCCATCCTCAAGTTTGGCCGGAGCAGGACAGTGCTTGCTTCAAATATGGCTGCGGATGCCACGAGGTGCCTTATTCTATTGTCCTTCTTCAAGATCCCACCTTCGTCACCAGTGTTGGATGTGGGTGCAAAAGAAGGAATGGAACACGGAAACAGTTCAGCAGCTTTATTCTCCTGGCTGTCTGCAATACGAACTGCCGGCAGGCTGCAGGGATGCCTCTCTTATAGGCATCCCTATAGCCTAGCCGGCCACTGACAGCAGTTTATTTCTCCCGCCGCATGATTAGCCAATCAGTGGCGGTTATGCAAATCCATGCTACGTACGGCCATACGTAACACTCACTCTCTCTCTCTCTCTCTCTCTCCCTCCCTCCCTCCCTCCCTCCCTCTCCCTCTCCCTCTCTCCCTCTCTCTCTCTTGTCTTCAGAAATGTGTTACATTGTGTCTCAGTTCTTTCTTGTTTTTTCTTTGGACTGTCTTGTTTTAATGAGTTATAGATTTTCATATTGTCTTTGTCTGTATTGTTCCAAAGGGAGTTATTTTATTATTCATTCACTTAGTTATTACAAAAAAAAAAAAAATCCAGATGATATTACAGCCAAGCCATTCTAATTCTGTATTTCCCAACTTTATTTTTAAGACTGCCTTTTCTCCTCTGACTACAGGCAGCCAGATTGAAATGCTAGACTACCCATGTTGGTTGACCACAGTGTTTTTGCAGTAGGTAGTGCAAGAAGGAGACGGTGTGATCTCCACAGCTTTGTCTTGCTCCATCACTTGCCATTTATTTCCCTGCTGCAGTGCCATTATCATGCATCGCCTCCATAAACGGCATTTTGTTTGTTTCCTTTCATTTATTTTAAACTCTCATTTTATCTTTCCGCAAACGTGATTTCAAAACAAACAAAAAAAGAAACATGGTTTTTGCTCTGGTTCAAGTATAGGAATAAAACAAATGACAAGCAAATTGGGAAGGTGGATAGTTATGGCCGCCCTGAGGAATTGTGCAATTAAAGGTCTGATTTCATTAACGCTGGTGGCTGGAAGGAAAAAGAGTTCAAGAAATGATTAATGAAAGGGCCACGCACAGGGATGTCAATAGCTCATAAAGAAAAGAGCTGCTTTAAACTCTAAACAGCCTGCAGAACCTTCATAAACTAAGGACTGAGACTGTAAGCACATTTTCTAGAATAAAGTGGAAATTATTTAGGAAGAAACAGATGTAGGCTCTTGGCAAGCACTGCTACAATGCTAACAGGAACACTAACATCATGTTCCGTGTAGGACGGTAAGTGTTCATTCCATGTTCAATCAATTTCAGGAAAGCAAGCCCTTTGCCCCCTCTAAAGTAACACGCTAAAATCTGACTCTGGTTTCTTTTTTTCTGCAACACAGGTTTCATTTTTGTACCTTGTTCTCACACAGCTTTGGGAATTTTACGGCTTTTTCTCTGCCTTCATTTTCATGTTATAAAATGGCGGAGAGGGAGGCTTGAGGTTTTTGTTATGTTTTACAGTTATATATGTATTCTCTTGGGTTTTCCTAGGCTTTGAAGGCTGTTGCAGACTACTGGATGGTGATTGCACGCTGAAAAAAAGAAGATTTTCGCATCAGCCACTGTATCACCAAAAGTGAAGTCCTACATTTGATGTGTAAGAATCCAACAAATATATCCTCTTTTGGGCATGAAGGGAAGAGAAGCAATTTTTCCTCTGCCAAACCGACTGGGAACGATGATGGAAAAACACATAAGGAATGTTTAAGAAGGTACTATTCTAAAAGGTCAAAGTGTCAATAGGACCATAATAACCCAGGAAATTAAAAATAAAATCTATATTCTAAATCATAGTGACGGTACACTTGAGATAGAGATGGAAAACTGCCCAGGCATAGCAATGTTACTGACTAAAAATGAACAAAAAGAAAAGGCTGCTATGAAAGTTACAATTGGTGTTTTTAAAATAAGACACATTACTGTAACTGAATAAATTCTTTTAAAGCAGAACACACAGCTGGTGATTACTCTTGCCCATTTGAATCATAAAGACTTGGATTTGAACAGGAGAAAAAAGCTCAGATATGAGCTGTGAATTTCCCTTTAATATCTAAGATGTAAAGTTAAGGTATTATCTACAAAGAGATTTTTTTTAAAAAGAGAACATATCCTTTTGGTTTAAATAACTTCATTTCCACTTCATAAAAATGCTATATATATTCATTTAATGATCAATAAGGTGTTTATATTCTTTGGGTATATTTCACAACACGTTATTTTGAAAAGTAATCCACAGTTTCAGAAATTTTAAATCTAATTAAGAGACAGAGAAGGGATGTCTTAGAGGAATAATTATTAACATTTTCATTAGTTCATTATTTATCATGATGTAGCAATCCAAGCTTAACTCCAAAAATTATATATTATTTCATATCTGTTTTAAAAGCCGAAGCTAGACATGCTCTTTATCTGTAAAGATTTTGGAATGCACAGACCTCATAAACCGTGGATGAACTTAGCATGAAATGATGTGTTGGAGATACTATGTGACTATGACACTTGTAGGCTTGGTATATTCTGTTTATTAACCTATCCAATGCATGATGGTTGAGAAAATAAATGGGGAAGAGCTGATCACATTTGACCCATTGATCAGATTAGAGGCATGGTTCATCCAGTCAAGGAATTAAGATATTTTGCCTCCTTGGACTATGATAGTAAATGCTGTTCTGCCATCAGCACTGAAGCAAGAGAAAATGGACAATTGGACTCTTTAGATAGAACTAATTTCATGTTACCTTATACCTACAAAGGCATAATTATAGCATTCCTTTTCTGGAAAACAACATGTGCAGACTAGGAATAAGAAGTAGCAAGCAAAATGAAAAAAAAAATGAAAGGAATAAGATTAAGATATAGCTAAATCTAGTTTTGAATATACCTCTAAATATCTTTTTGTCATTGCCAACCAACCTTTTTACCATTGTATCTATGTAATGATTCATACAATTTCATCTTCCAATGATTTTCTCTGGCCATTCAGAATGATACAATGCATTGCAGTGGACATTTGGTGTTCTTTTTGATACATTCATATCCCTGAAATCAGCCTACATCGACATCCGAGTATCTCATTACCATGGAAAAAGTGGTAAAGGGTTACATAGCACCACTTTAAAAGCCATCCATCATCTCTGCTTTACCAAAAAACACACTGAACCTTTCTTCTGTGATTAGAACTTGTAGATCACTTGATTCCACTTCTCAATCTATGTAGCTGCTTTTAAAGATCAAGCACGTGATTCAATCAGTCTGAAGCAATCTGAATCACCAAATCATTTCCAAAACTTTCAGAGCTTGATTTTGGTGCTTCATAGAGATTCTGCATCACATATTTGGTCTACATCAGCCTCCTTAAAATCTTTAATGAGAATCTAGTTGAACATGATGCAAAACCCTAATTATTTCTAAGGATCTTCCAAGAAAATATTTCTTGTCACAAAACAGTTAATTCATACCAAAATATTGGATCATGCAAGTGACTTAAACATATTTCACTTAAAAAAAAAATCTGGCTTTTACACTATTTTCCCATACACTGAGCAATGCATAAATATCCAGCTACTATAACACTTTCAAAACTTTTCTTCTTTTGTCCTGGCAGCATTCATAATGGCAGTCATTTGCTTTTCAAACAAGCTCCGAGAAGGAAAACACATTAAAACGATCACAATGAAGCTGCTGGAGTAATATTGTTACCATTGGAATAGCAAAGAACTTTGCAAGCACCAAGGATTTATTATCATGTGAAAACATTCAAATGTTAATAATACAAAACTGCACTAGGATACTCTCCCTTTGATTAGATGCCATGCATCAATCTGACACCCTTAATACTTTTCAGTTAGACTGAGAAATGAAATCAATTTTAAATTACATTGCACAGTATGCCTGCTGCTTAATTTAGAAATAAAATTATTTCCTTATAAATCTTACGATTATCAGCTAGGCAAGTGTAAATAGCCTAAAGAAAAGTTTCTCTGGAGGACTGCACTTTTCGAGTTTGCTTTCTCTAGAAACCCCATGAGTTTAGACAGGATTGTAGGATATGTGTGGCTACAACTGAATTAAATGTTCAAGATCTTGTCTTCTTCTTTCCCTATACCATCTAGCAATATAAAATACTGTACGCGGCATGAGATAACTAAAACACAAATGAAAGCAAATATATGTGTCCCAGAATAATGTTGCAGGATCCAATCTGGGTCGGTCACCGGAACCAGAGGTTTAGTCTTCTGAGCTTTCAGATTCATGCTGGAGCCCATCCTCAGGGAACTTGTCTTTACTGGAATTTAGAGAGAGAAATTCCCTGAGGATGGGCTCCAGCGTGAGTCCGAAAGCTCAGAAGACTAAACCTCTGATCCCAATGACTGACACAGATTATATATATTTCTCTGACATGATTTTATTGGTCATTATTACAAAAAATGGAGGACTCTCTGCATATTTTGCATTAGTAGATATGATGGAAAGAAAAAAAAATGAGAATATTGACTGTGACTTTGATGATGTCCATGCCACCTGTGTTGCTGTTACTTATTGGCTGGAATTACATCAAGATGTTCCTCTCCCCTTTGGCAATTCTACCTATAGAACCTTTACATATCCATGCTGGAACAACATAGTCAGAATGGGTTTATATCCATTGTTCATACACCTCAGTTCAGAGGCATGCACAGAATCCAAGAACAACAAAACAAGCAGCGTGAAGTGAGCTTCATTCCTTAAGTATATGGACATATACCAAAAGGGATAGAGTTGCATCATGACACTAATTTCATTGTTTGCCGACTCTACCTTCCCCCCTCCCCCAATTTAGACACCATGCCTTAATTGACACTTCCCTGAACATTTTATGTGGAAATGATTACCTGACAAATCTCTGGCTGTTGGAATTAGCATGTATAGGTCACCTTTGGATCTGCCATCCTATTTCAAGTGTTATAATTGCCATAGTTCATATGGAGAGCCTCTGGCCTGCTATGTTGACCAAGAAACATCATAGAGTCTTCAATAAGCTCCTTCCCCAACCAAATCCATTCTATAAGTTATCTCTGCCATCCAGGTGTGGGTTCCAACTTACCTCGCTGCCGGTTCGCTCCCTCCCGCGCCGCGTGGGTGCACCTCGTGGGCATGCGTGCGCACTGTGCGTGCGCGCATGCGCAGTAACAAAAAATCCAAAAAAACCCCAAAGCTGAAAAAAAGATGGCAACCACATACACAGTGCCGGAAGTCGGCTTCTGCGCATGCTCAGAAGGAAAAAATAAATTCAAAAAAATTCAAAAAAAAAATTCAGAAAAAAGATGGTGGCCCCCACAGACCGGCACCGACCGATCTGGTTCGGTGACGTCATTGTGATGTCACCAGCGGGCCGCTACCGGTTTAGGAGAACCGGTCCGAACCGGGAGGAAGCCACCCCTGCTGCCATCAAACAAAATAGTTCTAAGTTTGCTTTCTGATTGTTTATTATAGCTTATAAGCGATAAATACAGAGAAACTATTCTTTTGTCCCTGGATAGCAAATTTAAGAATAATTAGGCCGTCTTCCCAACTTTAATATTTAAAAAATAAGAAAAAATGAAACTGATAATTAAGCCTCTTGCCCCCACCTCCAAAACAGGAAGTGACATTGTGACAAAGAGAGCAATTAAGAGAGTCCATCACTGATTTCAAACCAAATTTATTGGTAACAATACAGATGAAATCTAAAAGGGGAATGCAACTTGCTAAGATTTACCTGTTTTAAAGATTATAGGAGAATCTTGAGGAGAGGGCTGGATAATATTTAATATTTATAGCAAAAAACCCTTCCGTTCATTTCTGCTTCGAGATCACTGGGGAAAAATAAATGGCTCAGCAGTGGTAAATGACTCTAATATGGAACCATCTATTATCTGCAGAGTCCCAATCTAGATATTGGGAAGAAGGGAGCAGCATATGCTTTAAATGTGCTAAAGTGAGCTTAAAGATTGGCCCATGGCCAACTTCAATTAGTTTGAGCAATAACCCAAATGGGTAACTGTCATTCTTCATCATCTTCCTAAACATTTGTTACATAGTTAATCAAATGCCACACACTGTGCTGATTCATATAAAATCCTAATATAATTCAAGAACCTATCTATGAACTAATAAATCACAGCCCCAAATTCAAGGTTAAAAAGGAATTCCAGGGCTTGCAATTATCTATCTATCATCTATCTATCTATCTATCTATCTATCTATCTATCTATCTATCTATCTATCTATCTATCTATCTATCTATCTATCTATCTATCTATATATCTATCTATCTATCATCTATCTACCTATCGCCTACCTATTCCAAGCGGATTTGAAAATAATTTATTTTTTGGAAATACTATAGTGATCTTAGAAATATACACACTTGCCCTGGCCATTTTTCTTTTGTCCCAATGGTCACACATTTTCTTTAAATTCCAGTATGATAATCTTGCATTCCTAAGCAATATGCTCCATTACAGATGTCTTAACAATATCATAAGAGACAAAGGATTAAAAAGGGTGGGGGGAATGTAAACAAACAAAAAAGCTGTGAGAATGAAAACAAAAAATAAAGAAACAGAGGGAAAGGTGGCTCAGTGGCTAAGACACTGAGCTTGTTGTTCAGAAAGGTCGGCAGTTTGGCGGTTCGAATCCCTAATATAGGTTTCCTGTATGAGCAGGGGGTTGGACTAGATGACCTCCTAGGTCCCTTCCAACTCTACTGTTACTGTTACTGTTACTGAACTGATAAATGCCCACTAAAATAACATGTATAAGACCCAGGATGCTATGCATTTCCTCAGACTCTCCCTTCCTTTATGTTGCAAGATTCCCAATCATGTATACAGGGATCCTATCTCAACATGAGAGAAAAATGTGACGATCTGAAAACTGATGAACTGTAACTCCCAGCGTTTACCTCCATAATCCTTGCTGAGTGGGATGGCTGGGAATTCAAGTTCAGTAATATCAAGAACTGGTAAAATGATCCTTTATGTTTTCCACATTTCCAACATTGATTAGAAGTACATTTATATACCTTAGGTAATTTCTCAGTGTCATATACCAGCGGTCCCCAACCTTTGGGGCACCAGGACTGGTTCTGTGGAGAGAGGTTTTTCTGTGGACCGGAGGGGGCGTGGTTTTGTGTGCAGATGGGGCTTCACTTGTTTGCGTGGACCAGTTTCTGGGGCTGGTCCACAGACCAGCGGTTGGGGACCCTTGTCATATACCAATTGTACATCAATTTATAAAACTTCTCTCTTACATTATAACACAATTTGAATTTTAATCCTTTTAATCATATTCTTTCCCATTGGTGTACAGTACATTATAACCAAAATTCTTAGCCCATTTTATCATGAATTCTTTAACCCGTTCTTCCATTTCAAGACTCAGCAAAAGTTTATACATTTTAGCAATTACATGTTGATCATCTGTATATAATTTCATTTCAAATTTCATTTTATGTTGTTCAATTTCAGTTATCATCAATTTCACTTACATTAAATGTTTCTTTTAATCGTGCATAGTAAAATTATTAGAAACTAAATCCTTCTGTAGTCAATTGATTTTAACTTAAGTTCTTTGTGTTCCTGCTCTAACAAATGTTGATACACTATTTTCTTTCCTTGTTGTTTATCTACATATATATAAAAATGGGTGTGTGTGTGTGTGTGTGTGTGTGTGTGTGTGTGTATGTGTATGTGTGTGTGTGTGTGTGTGTGTATGTACGGTATGTTCCAGCATAACTCTGGAACGCCTCGAGCAATTTTGACCAAACTTGGTACACAGATGACTTACCCTCTGGAAACAAATACTGGGGGGGGGTGTAAGACACCCCTAGCACCCCTCGGGGTGGGTGGGTGTCTGTGTGTTCCAGCATAATGCTCGAACGCCTGGGCCATTAAGGAGAGCGAGTGCGGCGTCCTAGTGCGGCAATTGTTTGTGATGTCACTTTCTTCACAGCTTCCTCTGGAAAGCCAGCCATGACGTTCGCCCTCCAGCGGATCAATGGGGAAGCGCCTGATGTTCCCTTCTCTTGGCAGAAGGCACCCCTGGTGGATTTGGTGCCAGGATCGTAGAAAGGGCAGGAAAGAGGAGCGCATAGGAGGGGGAAGGGAAAGGACAGGGATGATGGGCATGGGAGTAGGGGGAAGAAAGGCCTCTCTCAATGGCTCCCTGTCAGACAAAGGCTTTGACATCTGTGCTTCTTTTCCCCCAATACAGGATTGGGATAAATAAATACCCGGGCAACACCGGGTTATCAGCTAGTTTTTTATAAAATGCTTCTTGTGCTGAAATAAATAAAGGCATTTTCTGGCACAGCCTGGGTTTATATCTATTTCATATTCTTACTATGGCACTTCTAACATAATGATTTTTAAAATCTTCAACCTGGGTTCGAGACCCTGGCACAGCATGATGGGGCGAGCTCCCGTTACTTGCCCCAGCTCTCACCCACCTAGCAGTTCGAAAGTATGCAAATGTGAGTAGATAAATAGGTACCACTTTGGTGGAAAGGTAACAGCGTTCTGTTAGCCATGCTGGCTCTATAATCATGGAAGTGTCTTTGGGCAATGTTGGCTCCCCTGACTAAGAAATGGAGATTACCACTGCCCCCTAGAGTTGGACAGGGGAAATCTTTACCTTTACCTTTACATTAACTTTATCATATCATAAAAACCATGCCATTCAAATCTCAGGTCATTCCCTTCTAGTTCTAAATTTCTCTTATTGGTCAAGAATCACCCATTGTTTCATTTAAACCAAACAGCAGGCTTCAAACTACAATTTAAAATCAGGTAATCTTAATCCTCCTCTTTTGTTTGTATCCTGGAGAATTTTATATTTATATTTAAGCCTTGTTTTTTTCCTTGCCATATAAATCTAGATACCTCTTTTGCCATTGTTTAAAAGGTGTGTCATTTATAAAAACAGGTATTGCTTAAAACAAGAATCATTCTAGGTAGTACAATCATTATAATGCAGAAAATCTCCCCAACAATGATGATTTTACCTTTTCCCATCTTAGTGCATACTTCTTAAATTAATTCCAAACCTTTACATACTTATTTTGAAATAACATACAATTCTTATTACATTTAAACTATGCAAAATTATATTTTAATACGCAGATATTTTGAGAGCCAGTATTGTGTAGTGGTTGAGGCATCAGACTAGAAACCAGAAGATCTAGTCCCATCTTAAGCACAAAGCCAGTGCGTGGTCTTGGGCCAGTCATTCACTCTCAGCCCTAGGAAGGAGGCAATAGCAAACCATTGCTGAAAAATCTTGTGAAGATAATTGCAGACTTGTCCAAGCAGTATCTGAGAATCAAAGCCAAAAATATATTTTATTATTTTTAAAATCTGAAAACAATTTTGAACAATTAATTCTTTTTGGTCTTTCATATTTTTTTATATCTGCAATTATTTTGTTCTTGTCCATTAACACCTATATTTCTTCTATAGGGCTTTTCAGAATTAAAACCAAATCATCTGCAAATGCCCTTAGGTTATATACTTTTTTTTAATCTTCACCCCAGCAATTCTCTCATCCTGTCTTACATCTCTATTCAAAATTTCAAGAGCTAGGATGAATAACAATAGTGAAAGCGGGCATTGTCCCTTTGTATATATCACTAGGTTTTATCAATTCCCCAAGGACTCTAATATTTCTCAATAAATGAAATATATTTTTCCATTCAACATACTTAAGCTTCAGTTGAAGTATTTCAATATTGATGTATTCTTTGGTTTTTGAAATAAAAAGAATTAAAATTAAGTTCTGAAACATTGTGTTGCTACTTGGAGCAGATGTCGACTGCCATCTGCTGCTAACCTTGAAAACTTCTACATGCCCATCCAGCTCCAATAAGGCTTTTTTCAGCCTAATAAAATGCAGGATAGAGAATCAATCAATGCAGGAATATTATATGATGTCAGATTTCAGGTGGAAGGTAGGCTGAATATTCTATCATTACCACCACCATCGTGTAAATTAGGACATCTAAAAGAAATATTTAGTTCTTAGGTGTACATGATCATTCATTTCATACAAAAAGTAAAATCCGTCTCAAGTCAAGCTCAATTCCTGGTAACTTCATGGACATAGCTGTTGCATGAGTCTCTCTCTTTGTTTCTTATTCTTCTTTTCTTCCAAATTAATGTATGTATGAACATAGAATGAATTCTATCTCAAAAAGTCCATTCTCAGCCTGGGAATTACTATTCAAATTATCTATCATTTAAATCAGGGAAGTTGTGTAACCTGCTTCCATAGGTTTAGTTGGCTAACAAGCAGAAACTACATGAATTATCATTCAGGGATTCAAGGCTTTGTTTAGAATGTGACATAATTGAAGAAATGGTGCTAAGCAAATTTTATTTAAAAAAGCAGGATGACAATCTAAAAGGCATGCAGAATCTCATATAAATGCACTAACATTCAGAATCATTAGAATGTCAGAGTCCTGTCTCAGCGGGCTTTTCCGATGGGAATTTCCTCATGTCTACTTTTGTGGTACCTTGGTACTCAACTGCTTTGAAACTCATCAAATTCGGTATGCAATGCATTTTGACACACACAAAAATTGTCCCGCATTCATTGTTTGTTTGGTACTCAACACATAAGCTAGAATTTGTTGCTGTCAGCTGCCTTGTGACTCAGTACGTTATTCCTTATGGGTAAAATTTTCATTATTTTTAGTACTCATCCCACCTCCCGGAAACAATTAATTAATGATGAGTACCAATGTACCATTGTATTGCATTTTTAAAAATATTTTATATTGTTTTATTTTTAAAAAATCATGGATGTTTTAACTTGAACTTTTTAAGTAATAATTTTGGTTGCCCCAAAATAAGGTTTAATAAACAAATACACACCATCCTAACTTAGGAACAGCCACTTCTTCCATGGCTCCTGCTGTCTAGAATATCTTCCTACCTGAGGTGAGGTCTGTTGGCCTTCCGGAAGGGTATTAAAACCTGTCTCTGCCAGTTAGTCTGGGGTCTTGACAGGGGCACTCGTTAGAGGTGATTGGTGGATTAACTGGGAAGAGGCTGCTCCAGTACTGATCTGATCTTTTTTTCCTCTTGCCTTTGTATTTAATGATTTAAATATTTTCTGTACTTAGGATTTTAACTGCAAACCACCCAGTGTCACTTTGCAGAGTGAAATGGGCAGTATATAAATAAAATAAATCAATAAAACAAATCTATCAACAAAAGCCATTACAGTCAGAGACAAAATGATCCAGATTAGAGACTACCTGCAAAAAGATTTGTAGGCTTGACACATAGTTCTACCTGTACCAGGGGTGAAATTCAAAATTTTTCCCTACCGGTTCTGTGGGCGTGGCTTGGTGGGCGTGACAGGAGAAGGATACTGTAAAATCTCCATTCCCACCCCACTCCAGGGGAAGGATACTGCAAAATCTCCATTCCCTCCCCACTCCTGGAGGGAGGATATTGCAAAATTTCCATTCCCACCCCACTCTGGGACCAGACAGAGGTGGTATTTGCCAGTTCTCCGAACTATTTTATTTTTTATTTTTATTTATTTATTTGTCAAACATGTACAAGATAGCAGGTATAGGTATAATCATAAACATAATCAAAGTGAATACAGATAGATGAAGACAATA
>QLTV01002419.1:12124028-12168618 GCA_003457575.1 Thermophis baileyi | reverse complement strand
GCAACGGAGGTACAAGTCCCAGGTAGGACGCACGTCTCGCGGCCCGCCCCGCCCCGCCACTCCCAAATTGCGCCCAACCGCGAGACGCACGTCCTACCTGAAACTTGTAGCTCCGTCACGTTCTCGGCATTGTGTCCAGAGAAGCTCATTGTAAAAGAAAACTTCTCGCGAGTTCGAGAAGTTTGATTGAACTCGCGAGAAGGTTTCTTTTACCATGGGCGTCAGTGGACACAACGCCAAGGAACGTGACGGAGCTACAAGTCCCAGGTAGGACCTGCGTCTCGCGGCCCAACATGTTCCACCTGCCACAAATGAGTCTCTGTGAGACTCGTCCCGCCACCGCCGCTGCCTCGTGGAGCAGGACTCTGCAAGGCCTGTTGTGCCGTTGCATGCACCAACGGCAGAAGGACCCCAGCTGTGCCAGTATGATGAAGTTTGCGGCAGTCCTGCAGTTCGTGCATGCAACGGCACAACAAGCCTTGCTGAGTCCTGCTCCACGAGGCGGTGGCGGCAGGGAGGGGAGGCGAGGCAGCGGCGATGGGACATGCAGTCCCACGCTCGCCGCCTACTGCACCCCCAAAATAATAACCCCCCCCCCGATAATAAGGCTGAGGCCATATTTCGGGGGTCAAAAAATATAAGCCCCTGTCTTATTTTCGGGGAAACACGGTAGTAATCAAGGATATCAGTGTTCATCCACAAGGCCAATATTCTATTATAGTTTACCAAAATGAATACAGTAATAAATATTTTTAGACTTGGGGTTATTAATATAGGCTATTAAAACAACCTATGGACATGGCTATATTAAGTTATTATATAGAGCTGTGTAAGTGAATGATACTTAACTAATACAATACCTCACAAGTCCATTTTTCAAAGAATTTAAAATCTAAAATGGAGACAGTGAAACTACAGAGGAAAAGAAGTGGAGGCATGGGAAGAATATAGGATTATTTCAATTATGTATCCTTTGTTTCAGCTTAAGTAAGGTTTGAAAGAGACTAGTTTTAAAGGACTCAAAAAAGAAAAGGTTGGCTGTGACTATTATTTCTAAGAGAGTAGTAGAGGAAGGGTAATACTGTGAAAAGGAATGAAACATTGGAAGAAAGTGTGGTTTGATTCTGTGATATTTAAAATCTTAAGCAGTGTAAGGATTTACATCAGTTGGCATACTCAGGCTTTCTGGGAATAACTCAACACATTGCTGCAGTTCTTTAGATATTACCGGTATAAAAACACTCTGAATCACTTTATATCTGAAAAAATAATTTCCTACTTTGATGATGGCAGTGCTAGACATGAAAGACAAATGATCATGCTACTAATTTGTTAAAACTGATGTACAATTTCAGATTAATTTGCTAGGGAGAAAGTGTTCCTCTTACTCAAATTTTAATCATTCTCCAGTAAAGACTAAGATATCATTTTTGTTTCTGTCTCTCTTGTTAATTTCTTTATAAGGTATTATACAAAATATTTGCAAAATTTATAAACCTCAGAATAAGGCAAAGATAAAGTAATAATTAGACCACACAGTGCTATGGATATAATATCAATTGAACTCATTTTTTAAAAAAACAAAGAGATTTATCTTACGATCTTCTAACAGGCTTTGAGAAGTTTGAATATCTTGCTAAAAATAGAAATGGATAACTTAATTGTTGTCAAAGAAAGGTTAGAGACAGTTTCAAGATTGGTTGAATCATTTGGAGTGAAAAATACATTAACCTATAAAAATGTGGGATTTAACTGGCTGAACTGTAACACTGTAACAGAGAAAAACCAAAGATGTATTCAGAACTATATTTATGGCTGTTTGCATATTATGTTATATTGAAGGGAAAATAAAAATGCTTAAAGGCTTCCACCCTAATTATGTTCAAATAAATAAATGTAATGGTCCATCTACTTTAATAGCCTGCTATTGTTGTTGATAGAATTTTAGGGTATATGCACACAGTTCTATTTCATTTTCCTTTTTAGCTTCCTTTGTATGCAGAATATTTTGCTTCAGTTTTACTGTCACCTAAGCATGTTTATCATAATCCTGAGTCTGCAGGGCTTTGAGAAATTAAAATATTTCAGTTATTTAAATAACCAATTTAAAATCTCCAAATTTTATTTATGACCCAAGACCAAACACAATAACCAACTGTATTTATATAGATACAACCACCATATATTGTGTCTGGGAAGAAAATTAATATATATTGCAAGAAATTGGACTGATGGATAAGGAAGAAATAAGTCTGCATGTTTCCTTTGGATTGGCATTTCTCATTAAAAAATGAGGTTTTATTATTCAAGAAGACATACTCTTGAATGTTAATTGTATTCTAATAAAACAAAAATGTTTTTAGTTAGAGTTTGTTCTTACTAAGGATAAATTTCAAAAAATGGATTGCTTTACATAAATTTTGTAAAATGTAATGGTAATACTCATGCAAATATTTCAAATTTAGGATAAAACATTTGGCTTAAAGAACAAGAAAGGAGCAAAACAACAAAAGTTTATCAAGGCAGTGACCCACCAAGTTAAATTTGGTCAACAAAACCCACGGCAGGTAAGTAAATATTTACTAGGCTTTCATCTTTTCCCTTTGCACATATGGTGATTTGATTGCTTTTTTATTATATCTACAGTTATAGCCATATGGCTATGGGTAGTATAATCTTATACTAAATTAAATACTAAACCATAACTTATGTATATTAATGATGATATGCTTTACTAGGCTGCTCAAGGAGATGCTGACAAAAAATTAAAGAAAGATGATAAGAAGAAAGAATTGCAAGAACTGAATGAGCTTTTCAAACCTGTAGTTGCAGCCCAAAAAATAAGTAAAGGTAATTTTCATAATAAATCTACATTTTTTTAGTGTTGCATTTTAGGTTTATATGTTTAATGTGAAAAAAATTAGACTAAACAGTGTGCAAAATTTACAGGAGCAGATCCAAAATCAGTAGTCTGTGCCTTCTTCAAGCAAGGGCAGTGCACAAAAGGAGACAAGTGCAAATTCTCTCATGACTTGTCTTTAGAGAGGAAGTGCGAAAAGAGAAGTGTCTATATTGATGCACGAGATGAGGAGCTTGAAAAAGGTAGGTTATTTCTGAAAAACAGTTCCGTAAGTTAATATAAATAATATTTATTAGGGTAGGTATTCTCTTAGATGAAGCTTGGTAAGTAGCTGTGAGATCTGTTTTCTACCATTTTAACAAGATATTTCTTGGCTACCTGTGATTTCAGGACAATAACAATAAAAATAATTAAAAAACCCAAATCATGCTGTTGGTAAAGGCTTTCATAATAACAGAAACAGTGTAGTAATGTTATAAGTGCATCTTATTAAGCATGGAATAGTGCTTTTTGTTTACTATTTAGATATGTTTGTAAGGAGATCAAAAACATTGGATTTTTTTTTTTACTCAACCACAGTTCAGTGCTATAACTAAATCTAGACAAATATTGTGATTTGTTCAGTTTCATGCATAGTGCATGAAAGTGCAGATTTACAGTTTGTCTCAATGAAAATTTTCAAGTCTTATCAACCAACTAGGAAAGGGGATTGGATGACATTACCTGAATGCATAGTTCATTAATATAATGCTAAATCATGTTCTGTCTAAAATGCTAGTATGAATATTTGCTAAGGTATTCAAATCAAACATTTACTATGTTTTTGATAACATTGCTCTGTTTTGTATGAACTAAATCATACCTAGAGTTTAATATTTCCTTTTGTTCATATTACTCCTTACATCCTAAATATTCATAAACATACAGATGAAATCTTTCTCTTTGTCCTGGCATGTAATGGAGAGGTTGTTAATGGTGATTAAGGCGCTTTCTTAAAACATTTATTTTCATGAAACATTTTGCTGTTCTGTCTAGACACAATGGATAACTGGGATGAAAAAAAGCTGGAGGAGGTAGTGAACAAGAAGCATGGGGAAGCTGAAAAGAAAAAACCTAAAACACAAATCGTATGTATTTTTGGTTCTTATTTAAAGAACTTGTACTAGTTTCTTTATGTAGATTTACATATTATTTCATTGTGTATTCTCTCCATCTAGGAGAGAAAGCTGCTGATAAAATGAACTGAAATACTCACTGTGTGCTATGGAAGGCTACTGTAATAATAGCTGAAGCTTTTCAAAACTTACACGATTCAAAAGTATAGTTTGTTTTAGCCTGGACAAATTAACCTCAGTAATAGCATATGAACATAATACAATGCAAGGAAATATGGAATCCATAGAACTATCTCAGGCATTAATTATTTTGCCATAGATTATTTAATGTTTTCTGGATGTAATTCCAACTTTGTTTTTACTACTTCTATTTTATTTTAGACATGAAAGGCATAAAGGTGGGCTTGAGATTTATGTAGAGAAAACAAATCCTATTTGAAGGAATGATACATGTGTCAGTATAAAGGAATAATTTTGGAAATATAGGTACTGTATAAACTACCTTTTCCCAATCATAAAGAGCTACTTCAGATGTATTCAGGATTATATAGTTACTAAGTAACTATATAAGTAATATGAATAGAGAATGAGATAACAAATGTAGTAATATCATCTGAAGGGATTGGTGTCAAATACAAAAATAAGAGCATTTTAACTAAAACAATTACATGTTTGGAGGGAGGGGAAATGAATGTGGACACTTCATTCTGTGCAAATAAAGCAAACATTGCCATATTACCTTCTCAAGCTGCTTTAATATTGCTCCAGGTGAATTCATATGTTTGCATTTTGTCCCCAGGAATAAGAAGCATTCTCTTGTGGGTAAAAATAGAAAACAGAATTTGATGCTAAATTTTTAATGCAGGTGTGCAAGTATTTCCTTGATGCTATTGAAAACAATAAATACGGCTGGTTTTGGGTCTGCCCCGGTGGAGGTGACAATTGTATGTACCGCCATGCACTTCCTCCTGGTTTTGTGCTCAAAAAGGACAAAAAGAAAGAAGAAAAAGAAGAAGAAATTTCTTTAGAAGATCTAATAGAAAAAGAGGTAATGTAGCCACTTACCTGAAATAGATAGAGTGGGGGAAGGAATGCAGTTATTTGGGCAATGAAAGTATCCCATTAATTGAGTATAGCTGACAATGTTAAATTTAAAGATATTATTAAATTGCAATAACTTTTTAATTATTGGGAAAGATTTATAGAGCTACAGTATTCTATTAGCTTACTTTAAAAAAATTAAGCTTTTTAATTTCTGCAACATTAGACATTATGAAAATAAATACTAGTATTTGCCTCCAGGGGGCACCCATTTATCTTAACTGAGTATCTTTATGATAATAAATTTGTCTTGCATGTGTCATTGGATAGTAATAATATGAAATTAATATAGGTGGAGGGGTTTTTTTTTACCTTAATTTTAATTTATACTTTATATTTCCAAGTCCTTGTAGATTCTGGAACCCACAATTTAAAAACATGAAGTCCTGCCTTCGGTTCCAAATAAGCTAGAAATTCAAGGGGTCTAAGCCATATATACTCACAGACCATCTTGCTGAAAAAAATTATGATACATTTAGATTTTAATGTACTAGAGAGAGAAAGGGGAAAAAAGGAAGTCTTTTAAGATCCCGCTCAGTGATCATTTTTTATCTTGCAGCGTTCTGCCTTAGGAGCAAATGTTACTAAAATTACTTTAGAGTCTTTTCTTGCATGGAAGAAAAGAAAAAGACAAGAAAAAATTGATAAGGCTGAGCAAGATATGGAAAGAAGGAAAGCGGACTTTAAAGCTGGTAAAGCATTGGTGGTATGTTCTGCTTTTTTATATAGCAAAATTAAGCCATAGTATTACTAATGCATTTTGTTTTGAAATCCATCTGTCTGTAATTGTTACATTTCTGCTTAATGTTGGTCCTTTTCTCCATGGCTAGATCAGCGGGCGTGAAGTGTTTGAGTTCCGTCCAGAACTAGTTGATGCAGATGATGAAGAAGCAGATGACACCCATTATATTCAAGGGACAGGAGAAGATGAGGTAAAGCAGCTGCAAGAGCAATGTGTGAGAAAAAAAGCCCTCCACAATTCAAGAATCCTGTAGTGCTAAATTCCTCTATCAGTACTTGTTTTAAGGTTGTAGTCCAGTGCACAAGCAATTGAACGTAAACGTTATTAAATATGGGGATGATTAATTTTGAAATTTATTTTTTGCTATAAGAAACACTAATTAGAAAGCCTAATTATGGGAAACCATGTTTCTTCCATTTCAGGTTGATGAACTTGTCTGTGTAAATGATATCGACTTGAATCTTTATGTTCCAAAAGATGTGGACGAGACTGGAATTACTGTAGCTAGTCTGGAACGATTTAGCACATATACTTCCACTGAGAAAGATGGTAAGGCATTTAAGAACCTGTTTTATGCTAATGGGGAAGATTTGGGTAATTTTTAGATTCTGAATATTATCCTATATTTAATAGTGAATCCCAAAATATGACTCCTATTGCATGTGTGATTTGTTTTGATAATTGAGTTCTTCAGGCAGAATACTTTGTAAATCCTAATAATCCTATAAAATATTCTTTATTTAAATTGCATGTGTAGTCTCCTAACCGTTCGACTAAAAATAAAAAATAGTATTTGAAATGGCAGAAAATAAAACATAGGTTAACTAACAAAGTTATAATAAACAGCTATCTGCAACTCATTTGAGAGAGAAAAATAGTGCTTTCAGTAATAAATTAGGTAGCATTTTTTTTAAATAATTAGAAATACTTGCAGAATAAAAGAGACTGAAGATGGCTTGGTCTCCCTAGATTTCAATCTTAAGACACCAATTAAATGGCATTATTTTAAAATAAAGAACTGGAATTGAAATATGCAACCCAATTTAAAGAACATATGCATGGAAAAATATAAAGACAAGGTTTTTTTCCCCCAAAAGTACAGAATGTTTCTTAAGTTATCCCGAATAAGAGAAAAATGGGTGCAAAAATGTGATAAAATTGTTTCCAAGTGGAAGAGTCAAAACCTCTTCTTGAAAATAAAGCTAAAGTCCTAAATCTGCCTGCTCAGAAGGAACTTTTTGCATCTTTTGAAATACATACATTTGTCTAGGAGATGAAATAGTAGACGCCTGATTTCTGAAAAGTTTATTTCTAAGTATAATGCTTTGATAGTTTTACTTTGTAGTTCCTTAGCTTTGATATAGTTTTCAGGTACATCAGTCTTGTTTAATGATATTAAATATGATTGATGCATAAATAGAGACAAGTTTGTGTAGTGTGATCAAGGAACTGACCTAGAAACTCTGAGACCTTGAGTTTGAATCCCGCCTTACACACAAAGCCAGTTTGGGGACATTGGGCCAGTCACAATCTCTCAGCCTAGGAAGCAAACAAGGGAAAACCATTGCCGAAATTTAGCCAAGGAATTGCAGGGACTACTTTGGGCAGTGGCCAGAGGTTAACAGGATCTGAAACACACACACATACACAAATGATAATAAGAATTATTTTATTTTTCAGACAACAAGTTAAGTGAAGCTTCAGGGGGTGGACTTGAAAATGGAGAGCAAAGTGATTTAGATCCTGACAGTGACATAGAAGACAACCCAGAAAATGGGATAATTGATGCTGTACCTGTTGATGAAAATCTATTTACTGGCGAGGACTTGGAAGAACTAGAAGAAGAACTAAACACACTTGATTTAGAAGAATGAACAAGCAAATCACACTTGATTTAGAAGAATGAACAAGCAAATCAAACATTGTCTTCATCTGGTTTATCTAAAATTCTTAAATGGAGTGTTCTTGGTTCCTCATGTGATTCTGGAAAGAACATTAAAGCAGAAATATTTCGCCAATTTTTCTGATTCAGTCTTAACCAGTTTCATAATAAACTATTCATGTAATACACCGAAAAGATTCCTTTAATATACAGGGATATTGTAATGAAATGTCAAAAGTAGAAGACTAGCTAATTTTCCACAGAATATAAAGTTGAATATTGCTGTCAGGTCCTTGAGGAGATTAAAGCACAACTGCATCTAAGTTAAGTGCGCTTGAATGATTTAAGTTTAAGATTATATATTGTATAATGGTAACAGATTGAAATGGTTGTTCTCTGTGCTGAAATTGATCAGAAATTTTAAAGCAAACATGCTCGTGGTGGAGACTCATAAAGTGACACTCTAGTATGGGGCTCTGTTTTCCATATTAAACACAACTGACTGACAAAAGTGTAAAATAAAGGCTATATGATTGAAAATATTGATCTCAGTATACATGCATGTTTTGCAGGCAACAGTAGACTTGAACAAAAGCAGTTTTGCAGATGGATGCAGTTTATGCTGTAATCTCGAGGTAGTGATTCTGAATGCAAATGCATATCCCTCCCTTTTGTTGATCCAAAAACCAAACCAAAAATCCAGAATGAGCCGTGATTTCCACAACTTTATTCTTGTATCGATATCTACTGTAAATTTTGTGATAGTTTAGATTTCTGCTTTGAGTCACTTGCCTTAGTGGAGGACTCTAGCATTCTTTCTTATCTAGAAGTAAAGTAAAAACAAGTTGCACATAATTGAAAAATGAGTTACTGTGTTACAATGGCATTTTAGATAAAATGTATGAGCCAGGTGGATTAATGTTAAATATTTGCTATGCATTTTGTTTTATGACATTCAGAAGCTATCCTAACATTTTATTGCAAAGCAATGATGTAAGAAGGGCTGTCTGACTGATGTGAACTTTGATGTGTCTTAGAAATCGGGCTTTTGTATTCATTTCAAAAGTGTCTCTTGTGTCTAGCTTGACATCAACAGCCTATGTACAAATCCAAAAACTTATTATTTGGAAAGAGGATTATGAACACTGGGAATTAAAAGTAATTTCACTGCTTGATCTATTCTAGCTGGTAAAAGGCAACTCCTTGCCCCATATCCAGAGAAGTGTGTACTATCTTTTTTATTGTAAGTTGATATTTGAATGTAAAATAGAAGGTTGTAGACTAGTAAATGAAATCTTCCTGGAATTCTACTGGCTTCCAACTGGATTAAGGAAGGAAACAAAGCTGATATAATGTATAGTGAAATGGCTCTTCAAGATTGCCATTATTTTTATACTTCATGTATAAATTATACATAAATGCAAATCCAGTTTCTTCTTTGTCAGTCCTTTTCTCCCTCCAGCCCTTTTTTAGATTATTCCTCTTGGGTTTTTTGCCTTAATTTCCCAACTCTGCAGAGACTCATGGACTTAAGCTTACGTTTGTTTTTTAAGTACCACAACATATCATAGCATACTTGTTTGCAAAGGGAATATTAATGTAATTGGACATCTTAATATTTCTCCTTTTAAAAAAGTTTGGAAGGATCTTCACAACAAAAGTAAACATTCAATAAGCCTATTAATGTTATTTATAGAGAATGAATTGTGATGGCTCTATTTATTTTTCCAGTGTTGTTCATTTTTACTACATCAAACAAACTATAATGAAATATAAATACATTGATTTTTTTTTCTGAAAGTGATTTAACTTTTTGACTAATAGCTATGCTTTTTTTCAGGAATCTACATATTCAGCTCTGTTTCTGCATATAGTAACTTATTAAGAAGCAGGTTTTCGTAATTACTAAACAGTGATTGCCTCTAAAATTCTTATCTATGATTTCGGAAAGAATATCTCAAAATTGGTAAATCACAGTATCTTGCTAAATTTGATAATGTCCTAAATCTGAAAAATAAGCTCTTGAATTAAGGATAAGAGAATTCTGGGTTGTAGCTAAAATCACGTCACATTTGTTGTTTTCATGAAGAAAACTCTTCCAATGAGCCTTAGGATTCCTTGAAACATTGCTTGACAAGTGTTTAATAGAACTATTAAAACTTTTATTGAAATAGATCCAGATTATCAAGATGGAAACCATGTAAATGGTTTAGTGAAGTGGTTTATATTTCCAGTAAAGGAATTTACTGGAATTGACCAAGCAATTTGGTCTGTTTGTTACTGTGAGATGGTCCTACGGCAATGACATTTTATATTTCTTAAATTAAGAGTACCTTTCAGAGTCACACAGGAGCCTGAAACAGAATATAACAGAGAGAGGCTATAGTTTTACAAGGCTCCAAGTAATTCTTCTGAATCATTTTTGAATCGTGCACAGCCCTACAAATACTTCTGGTGCACTCAGAGAACCTTGATTTGCATGTGATTTGTTGACTTGTTTCTAATTAGTTTTCGTGGCATTTCCATGTGATTTCAAAAGAGGTTTTCAAGTCCTAACTTTTAAGGTCAACACAGAATTGGAATTCCATCCACAAAACTTTGCTTACTACAGCAACCTTCAGTTTCTATAAAATCATGTGGATTTGATGTTTCACCAGGATTGGCTTACAGAAATATAGGAGACAGACGGAGAGGGGTTAAATTGAAAAAGGTTGAAAAGTTCTTCAAAAGTCAGAACATTTTTGGAAAGGTAAGTACA
The DNA here is from genome assembly GCA_003457575.1 of Thermophis baileyi. Taxonomy (NCBI): domain Eukaryota; kingdom Metazoa; phylum Chordata; class Lepidosauria; order Squamata; family Dipsadidae; genus Thermophis; species Thermophis baileyi. Next base: position 12,158,160 of record QLTV01002419.1, on the reverse strand, counting down.
TAGGCCCTTTATACATTTTGTATGATGTCAGGATTGTAAATAATGTACTGCCTAATATTATTTTAGAATGCTAGAAGAAATATTAGTAAGCTAATGTTTATTATTCAAGGTGACTGAAAATGTGTCCCTGTTGTTATGAACCTTACACTCTTAGTCATATACATTTTTTTTAACATAGCAAGACTTATTTATGACCAAAGAAGTATAGGTTTATGGTGTATGCAGCGGAAACAAATACAATTATGAAGAACCAGTAGACATAGTAAATACGGTATATAGAACTTTTATATCAGGAAACAATGTACATGATTTTTATTGTGAAACAAAAACAAAACAAAAATTCCATTGAAATATTTCCTTTTATCTTTTATTTTTTCATGTCTGATTTGCATCCATTCTCTGATTCTTTCTTTGTCTTCCTGTTTGCTATTGGCAATTGTTGACACGTTTATAGATATGTACACCTGTGTACTTACTTTGGTGCCAGTAATATTAATATATATTAATAGAAAATAATACAAAATACTAATATTAAAAAGTAACTTTTAGAAGTATCGTTAAAATGTATAAAAGGAAATGTTATTTACTAATATAAAATATTAATATTAGTAAATAACATTTCCTTTTATACATTTTAACAATATTTCTAAAAGTTACTTTTTTAAAAAAACCCATGTAATCTAGCCTAATACAAACTTAAATGCGTAATTAATCAATGTTCATATGTACCCAAGGACTCAGTCCTCACTGGGACCCTAGCATGGAGAGTATCAACTTTAATTGATTAGAATCTCAATCTTGATTAGTCTCTTCACATTTGAAATGTACATTTTCCCAAAGACAGCTAATTCCACCTAAAAATATAGGAGTTACGGATTAGATACTTCTAGCATGCAATCTAAAGAAAAATAATGTTTTTTGGCCCTAAATTGGCACAAATTGTTTTCAAGGTAGGTAATACGTTTACTTTAAATTATTAACATACCGTATTTTTCGGAGTATAAGACGCTCCGAAGTATAAGACGCACCTAGCTTTTGGGGAGGAAAACAAGAAAAAAAAATCTGCCTCTGCCTCCCAGCAATTTGCCTCCCAGCAAACAGCAAACAGTACAGATGATATACACTGTTTGCTGTGTATTTCTGTGCATGTGTGCCTGACCCATAGAAATAGCAAAGAATTGGAGAAATGTACATTATGGCAGTATATTAATGCCAGAAAGTTTTCTTAAATTTGAACATTCTATAGACATTTATAGTTATTGACTTCCCTCCTTGCATCCAGTTTCAGCAGTCTCATTAGCACAAGAAAATAAAATTCTGCCTCTGCTTCTACCTCCCAGCAATTTGCCTCCTTGCAGCTTTAGTTTCACTTTCAGTTTTAGCACCTGGCCTGCCTGCAGCCTCAATCAGCTGAGGGTCGGGAAGCTGATAATCAGTTGCTTGGCTTAACAGGCTCTGTTCTGTTTGCTGCAAGGAGGTAAATTGCTGGGAGGCAGAGGCCAAAGGGTGGGGGTGGCTGGGTGGGGCTACATTCAGTATATAAGACGCACCCAAGTTTTCACCCTCTTGTTGGGGGTAAAAAGGTGCGTCTTATACTCCGAAAAATACGGTAATATGTTTGTGGTTTCAGGAGACATATTCAGTACATGTGTGTGCATATTGACTAAGTGGATTTTGTGGCACTAGTGAAAACAGTCATCAGAAAGTATTGTGAAAAGTTAGTTAAAACTCGTCTCATTTACCTGAACAGCTTTCCCTACCGGTATGTTAATATTGACTTACGGAGCACTTCTTTTCAAAGCCATAGTGTATATGTAAACCAATTCAGATACTTTACCATGTAAAGTATCATACAGGATAAGGCAAATGTTTTCTAACTCTAGTATGAAGTTCATAAAACTGGCTCGTCTCCCTGAAATTTCTATCCTCTAAGCTAGCTCAGTCTCTGGATCTGTCTATAGTGCATACTGTATTTGCAACAAAGAAAAATGCTTTTAATAAAATATAGTAAACAACTCTACATTTTTCATATTTTCTAAGAGCTTTTTCTGTAACCAGTACAGAATCTGTGCAGAAAAATAAGAACATGATCCATTACTTTTCTCCTGGTGATTTTACTCCAATTGCCATTTTAGTGAAATGCACGCTGGTGTGCAAAAATCTCCTTCACTTTAATGATTGCTTATTAGTCATTACACTGGAATCTAAGAAATCTAAGTCTGAGGATTTATCCCATAGATATTTGTTGCTGTTGTAACAAATGTTGTAAATAATTAATGAGATACTGGAGAATGTGGCTTTGGATGTTGAATACCTCCCCTGCTTCCATGTTATGTAAAAAATTGAGAAGGAGCTTAGTGTTGCTGTTTTGCAGGGCTTCATTCCCCATTGCTAGCTTGCAAAATCTAAGCATGCTAATTGGTATCTTTAAAAAAAGAAAGCAATAAGATTCATGCTCAATGAAAGATCTTAATATAAGCCTGTGGGCCTATTACTGTCTACAAGGAAGCAATGTCCGTCCCCTTGCCTCCCAAATACTACTTGGTGATCCGTAGGCCTTTTGTTAAAACAATTCAGAACAGCTGCAAACATTTCATGAGGAACTTCTAATTATTATGGGCATTCCATTATGTAAATCTACAGTATTTCAGGTATGTTTGTGCTTTTTTATGTATAAAAATGTATAAAATTCAGGTCAGTTGTAGCTTTCAGATTATTAGCTTCACTTTCACAGAGAACTATATTGAACAAGACTTTACTATAAAAATAATGTTTCAGAAGGGAGTTCTGAATTCATAGGAAGCTGACTTGTATCAAATCAGAGCATAATTCAATTTTGTTTAATATAGGCTACCTAATTGCCAGCAGCCCTCCAGGATTTACAAACAGGTATATTTCCTATCCATAATGTCATAGCGGACATTATTTAAATCTGCTTTAATTTTTTTTTTTAAAAAAATGGATTCACAATAGATGCCAATAAATTTTAACAGGGATATTATAGTTTGAATAAGTATTTTCTGCTGTGCTTTATGTAATATATTTATTTTGATGCCTTTTTGTATGAGAATACATAGAAAAAGAAGTCTTAATCTATTATATTAAAATGACTGGTAACTGAGTATTTGCAAATCTGGATAAGCATTATATGTGCTGTTATCAATCTCTCACTATATTCTCCTGGTTTCAAAAAACCAAAAACTTGTTTTTCTCTGTAAGAAATTGTTATGCAGGAATACAGTAAGCCACTCTCTGCAAAATATATTGATAATTCTCTTGATAAAACAGCATTAATGATGGAAATACTGCCTATGGGATATTGTTAGGCATGTTAGGCAGCTTTTATGACAGAAAACTGGAAATCTAGTTCAGGTTAAAAGTGAAGCCAACTCACATATTTTCTATTCATGTGAAAGTCTACATTTGGACTTGATTTCACAGTTATCTATACTTTTCATATTGATTATATTAACTGCTTGGTTCAGGAAAAACTAAAAATAGCAAACGGGAGAGAGATTTTTAATCCAGGTTCATTACTGAATCATAACATACAAATTAATGAAGATTTTTTCCGTAAATAACCAAAGGTTCTATATACCAAATATGTCAAACATCTGTCAGTGTTTTCCCCTCCTAACATGTTGACTGTTAATTTATATTATTTTACATATTATTTTTAGACAATTGCAGGAAAACACCTAAATGTATCTTGTGGACATTTGGACATTTCCTGAGGGAAAATAAGCTTAAGGGTCATGAGTTCTGATACTGATCTAACAGCAAAGTCACTGTTCCGTTTAGAAGACGATGGAATTGCATGTGAGTCTGATTTCTGATTCCTGTCTTTGGTGAAGTTTTGATGAATCATTTATTCCTGGAATTAGAACAAGGAAAGGAAAGAAAGCAGGCAATACACAATTGTTTCTTCTCAGTCCAGTAAATGAATAGGAATCAAAGCAGGTGTCGCAATGCAAGATAGAGCAGAAATGTGTGGCGCTTAGATTTATGTTGTTATGGAGGGGGATATATTTGAATGATTTGGCAGAAAACACAATCCTCTTTTCTTGTACTGTTCAGAAATGCCACAACCCATCTACACTATATGGGCCTTTTCATTCTTGTGCCTAATTGTAGCATGAACATGCCCAGGCGACCTGTTTTTTTCTGCCACATCTTCATTATTTTGCCTTCATCTTGTTCCCAATCCATATCTGAAATAGCAGTTTTTTCATGGGCATAATCTGACATTTCACCAACCATTCAGGGTGAAGGTCACAGTCAGATGATCCTCAGGAGGAAGTAGCCCCTTAGGCTAGTAAGGGCACACTTTCCTGTTTGGTCTTAGGGCACTGTTTTGTTGGGGCCATTCTACTTTGAGTGTTGGAGAAGCTTGGATCTTTCAAGCCAGATGTGAGAGATTGAAGAGACTGAGAAAGTAAGTATAGGAAATCTGGACATAAACAAACAACAGATGGCAGAGTTTGTTAGTGGCTTTTCCAATAAGTAGCAGCTCAGTCCTGGTTGCAGGAAATCTAAGACAAAGAAATTCTAAACTTTCAAATAGAGTCTACCTTAATGAACTCAGTAATAAAACAGATAAACTACATTTTCCAAGATTTGATACGTTTCCAATTCTTGCATTTTAAAATCAAAATCACTGTGGTTCTTGCTTCTTTGATGGTGCCCTGATGAAAGGTACTCGAGATTGGGCTGACTCATACTGTAAGAATGCCGAGTTGATCCTTGGTTCAGAATGCAGGTCATTTGGAGCAGCAGCTGACCAGTGATTGGGAGGTGTACCTGATGGTAAGAGTGAGCCTCTTCTGTGTGCTTCATGATATGACACTCTCCCACTTATCACTGTTGGTCTAGACCACGGGCAGGGTGGATGAAAATCGATGGTTTTTTAAAAAAAAATAAAAAAAATCAGATTTTTATATTTAAATCAGATTTTTTTTTAATCAAATTTATTTTAATAAAATGCTTTTGGAGTAAAAATCTATCTAAAGATATTTTTCTATTTAAGATACATTAATAATATCGTTTATTCAGCATGAAATGGAGCTTAGTTATGTAGCATGAGGCTATATATTCTGCAATATTGGGACTGTCAGTGAGTCAACAGCAGGTCAGAGGAGGAGCCACTGCAGGACAGAGGTGACAGTTGCTGTTTAAAAATTATGATTTAAATCAAGTTGATTTAAATCAAGCCTTTTTACTAGTGATTTAAATCATGATTTAAACCGTGATTTAAATCGACTTGATTTAAATCAAATCCACCCTGACCACGGGTGTCAAACTCGCCGTGTCACGTTGATGTCACATGACGTATTGTGACATTTTTTGCCTTTGCTGGGGTGGTCGTGGCCTATGCGTGACGCATCCGGCCTGCGGGCTGCCAGTTTGACACCTCTGCTCTAGATACTTTTGAACATGGATTTACTCTCTTCTGGGAGTGTTAAATCCCTGATCAACAGGGCATCATCTGATAATTCAGACTATTTGAATGTACCCACAAATAAGTTTTGATAGATAGCTTAAATCTGCTAGCCTGGACACCTGTCAAAACTCACCTTACCTAGCCCTCATTGAAGAGTGATTGTAGATGGTTTGCCTGCTGGCTGGTAATGCTTGGTGGGAGAGGAGGGAAAGCCTTGAAGGAACACCTTTTCCATTGGGTATGGGACTTAATTTCCTGCACAGGTTCCTAAGACTTGGATTAGCAATCCTATCACCAAAATATTATTAGACAGGACCTTGATTCCTGACAAATGTATCTTTTCTTTCATATACACTGAGAGCATATGCACCAAGACAAATTCCTTGTGTGTCCAATCACACTTGGCCAATAAAGTATTCTCTTCTCTTCTCTTCTCTTCTATTCTATTGGAGTGCCCATCACCAATGTTTTTGCCTGCTCCCTTTCTTTGCCTTTACTGGGTCTTGAATAATAGGAAATAGTTCACTCTCAGTACTAACTAAGCAGTCCTTGTCTGCCCTACTGATCTGATACTGCTCATCATTTATCACCCTTTTACATTTGCAAATTCCCTGATCCACATGTGATTGACACCCTTATAATATAACTAGCTGTAAATGAATGATGCATCAGTTAGGCTGCACAGACTAACATTTGGGGCCACATTTTTGAAATATATGGAAATACTGGAGAAAAATATCTTCTACAGAGATATGATTAGTTACAATTAAATATCCTGCCAAAGAAATGACATTCAACATAAAGGTTGGCAGATAGTTGTGCCACTTAATTCTTTCCTTTTAAGGGCAGCTTGGCTGAGCATAATGGAAATGCTAAATTTCAGCTATTTGGATGCCCACATATATTTCCGGGAAATAAAAATGGTTGTCCACCCAATCTGAATTTTTCCCCCTAAATCATAATTTAAGGAGGAGAGGACAGCCCAGAGGGAAACATCTAGGGATGCTTGTATGCTCACAGGCAAAACTTTGAGATTACATCGTTACTTCAAGGGGGGGGGGAATGAGCCTTAATTCCCAACTTTTAGGACATGAAACTGAATTTGTATCTATCTGCCTTATGTCATCCCAACAACTCTGTGAGGTGCGTTGTGCTGAGAGTGGCTGGCCCAAAGTCACCCAGTCAGCTTTCATGCCTAAAAGGGCTAGAACTTACAGTCTCCCAGTTTCTGGTCCAGCACCTTAACAGAAACTGGTTTTGTTTCTCACTACTGGAATCAGTACTTTGTTTCCAAATTGTTTCAAATCTATTCTCTCATTTAAATGTACCTGCTGGTCTTCAGAAGGAAGAAACCAACAACTATGGTCCACCATGAATTCCTCAAGAGTAATATTTAAGATTATAATTAATACAAATACAAAGGCTGCTTGTGTTGTGGCCCGGCAGCAGGGCTGGCGGCAGACTTGGACAGTGAGGAGGTTGGGGAGGAACATGGGCCAGTCCTGGAGTCTGGGGAAGGCTATGATGAGTGCTCTGCGTCAGAGGCAGAGATGGGGCCAGGGCCGTCCTACAGTTATCAATCAGCTACCTTTGGAGTCGGAGATAAGTGGGGCTGAAGAACAGCTGGAGCCTGTTCCCGATGTGCACATGCGCAGAGCTATCGGGAGAAGAACAATTAAGGAACAGAGGTCGACTCGGGAATAAAAGCACAAGGGGACGCTGAATGGCCACTCCCATAGGAAATAAATAGGAGTGAAAGGGGAATGGTGTTTGCAGTAGACAATTAGTTCATTCGTGTGAAGATTTGCTAATCTGAGAGACTCCTTGCCAAGTATTTTTTTTCAGCATTGCATCAAGAAGCTATCAGCCTGGCAACTATCCAAGGACTGATAAGGTCTGTTTGCAATTCACCCTTGAAAGACTGTTTGCTGGGACTTTGCTGGATGTGAATGCTAAGAATTCACATTAGCCAAATAAGGGGTTTTTCAGGACAAGGAGTGTTTCATGATTTGGTGAAGCCTAGGTCAGAACAGCTTTCTATCATGATTCCTGGGTCTGTCTCACATGATGCATGCCTATCCACAATATTCTCCCCTGTTATCAAGCTTCGTACAAAGAAATCAGTGATTTTGGAGAAACCAGTGGAGCAGTTGTATTGATCTGGGACTGCCTTTGAATGCTAATCTGGTCACAGACTTCTGTAGCTTTGTTTTTAAATAAAAAAGTGAATACATTTTCATCCGTTAAACATGAAATCATCTAATAAGAAACATTTGAGGTTTCTGCCAATCTTGCTTCCTACTCTTTCATACCGCTTTGTTTTTCTTTTTCCTCCCACATATTAAAAACAGAAATGGCATTATTAAAAAAAGAGAGAGAGAGAAAATGGCAGTAACCACTGAGAGTTCTTGACAGGGTTTTTAATGTATTTATTTTCAACATTCTTATTGTTGGGTTAGTTTATACAGTAGTGTGAAGAGTCGTGTAATGATTATGTGCCATCAATGGTGTTGACTCTTAGCAACCAGGCAGATTTTCTCCATAATGTTTTGTCCCTAATCTGGTTGATCAGGCCTTCCAATGTTGCATTCATTTGCCAGTGTAATTGACTCCATCCAACTTGCTACAGTAGTGGTTGTCCTGTTCTCTTTTTTACCTTTCTTAGCATTAGAGTCTTTTCTAAGGAACTACCGTAGATAGTCACCTAATGTGTCCAAAGTAGGATAACTTGACCCTGGTTATTTGTGCCTGAAGTGAGAACTCTGGATGGATTGATTGATTGATTGATTTGACTGATCCATTTGTTAGTGGTCTTGGATATCTAAGGTTTCAGGAGTCTTCAAAGTTATTTCTATCCTACTTTTGTAAGATGGAATCCATTAAGGCCCAACTTTCATTTTCATAGTATGTCACAGGGAATACCATGGCTTGCACTATTTTGATCTTTATAGGTATAGACACATCATAGTATCGGGAAATCTTTTCCAAGGCCTTCAGGACTCCTTTACTAAATCTAGTCTGCAACATATTTCTTGACTGCTTGTTCCTTTATTGTTGATAATTGATCCTAAAAGCCAGAAGCTATCTATCACTTCGATATCTTCATTGACAATTTTAAGGCTGGTTGTTCTACCGGTTGCCATATATATGAGGACAATGACATGTTCCTGCTACAACTATTCCTAACTATACAAGCAACACCATTTCTGTGTTATCTTCTGAGTGAAAGTATCAAATCCTAACCCATGTCAATTCACTGAGGCCTAAGTGACTGATGGTCCCACTGGGGTTCCAAAGGAATTTGGAAATTGTTCCTGAAGTTTTGCTATACAGCCCTACTGAGGCCATGGCAACTGCGTAGAATAAGGAGGCGACAGAGACCTTGGATAATATTGTGCCTGTGCAATCTGTTTTGGTTTATCTCCCGACATTCCCTGTGGTTTACAGAGTTGAGGGAACTGAAAAGGATCAAGAGATGTCTAGACCATCACTGGAAGAAAACAAGGGACTAATCTGATCAATCACCAGTTGCAGCTGCTATTAAGCCTACCTTGTGGCAGTAAGAATGACAAAACATCAAACAGCCCTGTTTAGGGTTGCCCAATCTTTTCTGGATAAAGGGACTTTGAAGTTCATCTTCAGGGTCATGCTGAGAAATTTTCAGTACACCTGGTGAATAAAATGGCTTGGATCTCTTCTCAGTTGGAGGCCAAGCATGCAAGTCCTTTGGAGATTCCTGGGGAATAGATAACGGAACAGTTTGATCTGGTTGGACCATAGAAAGTAGACAGGATCCTCAAGACTATAAGCATGTTCAACTATGATTTAGATCCATGACCCTCCTGGTTGGTCAAGACCAACTGGGAGGTGACGTGGATAGGTCTCAGTGATGATTAATTCATCCTTGAGATGGGGTATTTCCAGCACCATTTAAAGGGGTCCTGGTGCACCCTCTCAAGCCATTGCTAGACCTTTCCATCCAGTCTCCCACCTCCCCATTTTAAGGAAGGTGGTTGAAAAGGTAGTTGCGCTGCAGCTTCGGAGGATCCTTGGTAAGGTTTATCTGGACCCTTTCCAGACAGGTTTAAGGCCCAGATAAGGGACAGAAAGAGCATCAGTCATGCTTTTGGATATTATTTCTGGTGGCCTCTGCCAATTGGGAAACAGAACAACTATAAATATCTCAGCACATTTTATTTATTGTCGAGAAGGAGATTCCAACCATGTTGCCACCTCATTTTGTAGCCATGCTCAGCCACAGAGCAAATTACACTAGAAATGTGATTTTTACAACTACCGTACTTTTCTGTGATATAAAATTGACTGCTCACAAGAGCTGTACTTAACCACAAATTGTTTTTGTCTGTCCAGACTGAAACAGGTATTACTAATATTTTGTTAGTCACTTATCTGTCAGATTTAGATAATCACTCCCCAAATCCAGGCAGCATGACAAACATTAATTTAGACACAGGAGCAAAGGACTAGAAGTAAATTGTTATCCTGTTTGTCTAGACAGGAGTGTGCAATTTCCCTCAATTTGAGGGACACACCAGGGTTTGCATGGCATGGCAGGGGCTATATTCTGAAAGTGACTCTGGAAGGAATGGAAGGGGAAAAACCTGGTGCTTTACACATCTTTAAAGGCTGAAGGCAACATGTTTGCTTCTAATCCATCACCACCCAAACTCACTAATTGCAATAATATACTGAAGCCAAAAATCTCTGGTTTTCCACAATGTGAGGGTTTTTTAGGAATAGCAAGAGAGGTTGGTGAGCTGCATAAACCCCAACCAATCCCGAATTTTTCCACTCCAGGCTTGGGATCATTCTTGGTTAGACACAAATTCTCAGCAGTGGCAAAAATAAAGGGATTCCTAGCCCCAATGGGGTACTTCAGGTAGCTACCAATTTCCTTTGCCCAAAAACCAATTCAACATTTACTTTTTTAGAAACAAAACTTCTTCAGTTAGATTATGTCCCTTTAGGATATACTGGCAGTGTTTGCCATACTTAACTTTTAAGACCTGATTCTATTAGGAAAGATTTTGGGCTTATGGTTAGAGGTCATTTTTGGTAGTTTCAAATGGAGAAAAAAATACCTGATAAAATATTAGGAAAAAATAAACTCTTCTGAGATTTTCAACAGATTTCTTATTACTATGATTGTTTTCACACATTGTGTTAAGTCAAAATGTCTTTACCTGGGTTTTATTTAAGGTATGAACCCAACCAAATGTAATTTGGTCAATAAAAACATGATTTAAGCAAGTCATTGCTTAGCATGATCAGGGAATATAGACTAAGAGTTTTAAAATATTAGGTTGGGCAGACATACCCGCACAGCAATGGCTGGCTCAAACCCAAACAGACGGCTAGAATATTTTTAATAAGTGTAAGGAGTCCATACAGTAACAGTTCTAATTTCTTTTTCAGGATAATGGTGACTAAATTGGGTGGGAGATGAGTGGGAAGTGGTTTCACTGACTCAGCAAACAACTGCTTTAATGAAATCAGCTGCTTGTGACAAGTATCAAAAGATAAGTAACACAGGGAAAATAATGTTTGGAAAGAAAACCCAGTAAGAAAAAATAATAGTAAACTTATCTGGGAGAGTTGAAGACTAATCTTCAGTACTTAAAATGTTTTCAAATCTAGTATACTTTCTGTTCAGAAGAGGCACGGTGCTGAACAAATTGTACAAATAAGCAGCTACTTGACAAAGAACTACAGTAGTTCAAACTGAAAGTAAATTCCTCAAAACACAGCCTTCTCACAAAGTCTGATGCAGATTTAAACAGATGCAATACCATTCAACAACACTGTGGGCCAGAGACTTTTCTTTGGGGCTTAATGGAAACAAATAAATGGAAATATCTTATGGAACTTTGCTTTTATGTATGATAATAGAAGTGAGACTTTTATATGCATGAAGGTGGAAGGATCTATAAATACCTACAATGGAAGAATGGATAATGAAGTTGATGGAATTGGCATAGATGGCAAAGTTGACAGTTTTAATAAGGAAAAGACCTTGAATAATTTTGTTTCTACCGGGAAACCATTTTTGGATTTTTGATCCAAAATTGATCCATTTTTGGATTTAGGAGTATATGGGAAATAATATAAACAAATGTTAACCTTAGAATAAGAGTGATGTATTTTTTTATTCATATCTGTATCTAAGAAAGTCAAGTCATTTTTCTTGTGTTTTTTTTCTTTTTGCATCTCTATTTTCTTTCTTTGTTGAACTTTTTTCTTTCATAAACATTTTCTTTCTTGTGAGTTTATATTTTAACTTTCTGTTTTTGAAGATTAAAAAAGTTTAAAAGATCACTGTGGCACAGTTCTCAACTCACGTTTATTCAAGTTTATAAATATTTTATTTTTCATTCTGTTGCAAGCAATGTAATTCCTCCTTTTCTAGATTTACTGTCATCTGGGACTCCTTTTCCTGAAGCCACTGAACATGAATATGAACGTGCATTCATATAACCTGATTTCCTTAAATAAAAGGACTCCTAGCATTCAACGCTTCAGAGATTGCCTAGCATTGAATCTGCTGCAAGGGTAACAGCATTTGCTTTTTACTCAAATTCCTAATATCGCCACAAGAGTTGCAAAACTTCTTTCAACTGCCATTGCTTTGCACAGGAAAACCCACTTAATTTTAGGATTTTCTAAGTAGATAACATTTTCTTATACATATTAACACAAGCAATATACATACACACCTCACTTAGTAGTCTAGTGATTTAGTCTCCTTCCTCCTCCTATTTTCTCCACAACAACCCTGTGAGGTGAATTGGGCTGAGGGAGAGTGACTGGCCCAAAGTCACTCGGCTTTCATGATGCCAGGCATAGGGCTATCTAGCCATTGTTGGTACACATCTAGCGAAAGAAGCCTACCACTTCTCTTAGTAATTGGGTTCCAACAATAAATTGCATTGATTCCTAGGACTATTTCTTCTAGAATTTAATAGGAATCAACGCCTGCTTTCCTGGAATTCAAATTCATTATTCTTTGTTCTGAACTCAGGAATGAGAGACAAAAAGAATTTGATATTTTTTCTCTGTGACAACTTCTAAGTGATTTGAAGAATGCTGTCATATGTCTCCAACCCCCGGTCCATGGACCGGCATTGGTCCACGGCATGCCAGCAACCGGTCTGTGCAAACAAGCAAAGTCCCATTTGCAGGATTCAGGCAGCATGCGAAACCACGCCCCCTCCGGTCCGCGGAAAAACCTCTTTCCATGGAACCAGTCCCTGGTGCCCAAAAGGTTGAGGGCTAGTGCCCTAAGTAATATTTTTCCAGGCTAAACATGCTCATCTCCTTCTGTCTTTCTTCACATGACTTAAGTGTCTAGTTCTCTAATCACCCTTGTTGCCCTTCTCTGAACCTTTCCAATTTCTCTGAATCTTCTTTAAGTGTAGTGCACAATACTTCAGATGGAGTGTATCCGAAGGATGAAGTGATTTGGAAAACATACTTCTGTCGATGCAGCCTAAAATTGCATCTTCCTTTTGCTTTTTGCAACCCCATCACACTGCTTATTTATATTCGGTTTGATATTCAGTTTGAAAACTCAACTGAGTGCCCATCATTCAAGTGCTGAAAAGCACCAATAATTTCATTTGTTATGCTATTCTCTTGTTCCTCTGAGGAGTTCACAGCTCTTCCCCTCACTTTATCTTTACCACTGTCCTATGAGACATTGATAGTTGTCATGGTGCTAAAGCAGTTTGTTTAACTATAGTTAATCCAATCAAACCACATTATAATTAGCATGATGTATGAACTAGCCAGTGACCAGCTCAAGGTAAGGTTTATGGGGCTAAATAATAATCTGCAATCAGATCTTCATACTCCAAACCAGTATTGGTTCATGTGATTGGCTCATGTCAGTATGTGATGACCAACACATAGGAAATATTCAACAATAACAAAACAAAACAAAAAAAATCCCACTCCAGACCATTTCACTACAAACCCTATTTCCACATACTGCTATTCCTGTATTGTATCTCCAAAATTACTTCACTGGGTATTATTGGAATTACAATCCAAAACATATAGAGCAGGGGTGTCAAACTCACATCATCACAGCGGTGTCACGTGATGTATCGGGACTTTTTTTCCCCCCTTTGCTAAACCAGGCGTGGGCGTGGCCAGTGTGTGACGCATCTGGCCTGCGGGCCGGGAATTTGACAGCCCTGATATAGCGGATGCCAAGTTGGATAACTGTGTTTATTTAAATTTAAGGGGTCCTCATTCAAATGAAACTTATGGCCCAGTACTATACGTTATTTGGGAGGTGTATAGACCTAGAGGTCAAGCAAAGCACATTCTCAGCAAGTAGAAAATCCCTGGCATTTCCAGTTAAAAGAATTTTATGTAATTGATAGAAAAAAAAGACCTTTGCCCGTTTTATCCAAAGTTGCAGTGTCGAAATAGGCAATATTAAAAGGAATGACTGGCCTGCGCTATAGCAGTTTCCCGTGTTGAGTGAGAAGTAAATTCCACTGAACTCCATTGCATTTATTTAGGTTAGTTCTCAGGAAAGTATGAATAAGAGAATTCCTATGTTCTCACTTATCCCAAAGATAGGGGTAGTTGTATGGCCTTGGATTGGAGATAGTAGGATGGCCTTTTTGACCCTTGGTACATATTATCACATTTCCTAGCAAACAATGTGTGAAAGGGTGCTTTGGTAATAATTGTATTTTTAGTTTCAACTTTGATTTAAGCAAATATAAAAAGAACCTCATCAAACTATAAGAATAATTTGCTATGGAGAATTATGCACAACAGGGAGCTCATCAGAACAAAACTAATTAGAAACAAAGGTCTAAACACCTTGAAAAAGCACCTTTGGGACTCCATAGACGTCTAAGCAACTTTCTTCTTTAAAAAATGATACCAATTTTGGCCCCGCTTGCTGGCCTCTTTAAATATTTAAGCCACCGATGAAGAGTCGCCCCTCTTATGACTCACCTTTTCATGTAGACGTTTGGGGGTGGGGGGAATCACAGCCCTGAATAATTTACCAAAGTTCTCGATTTAAACCCAACTTGTCGGGTCGCGAAAAGGAACTCACCACAGTGAACGATAGGAAGGCAGAAGTGACCTTTATATTTCCTTGCGAATTTTGCAATTCGCCTTCCCACTTATGCCTTTGCGCACGTAGAGGTCGCATGAAAGGGCAGGGTTGGAGAAATAAGCAAACCCCAGGAGACTCGTCCCCAACGCACTTCGAAGGACGATGAGACGTCCAGGAACTCTCCCCGTCGGTGGGCGGGCTGAGGATCAAGCGCACAGCGTTCCCCCCCCCCCCCCAAAAACGCACACACCTCCATTCCGACCACCCTGGGACTCTACAGCCGAGCCAATTCAGCATGCCCGTTTTCCAGACGGGTGAGCCGTCTGTCTGGTTGCCTCGCGCATGCCTAGATCGCGGGGCAAAAATCTTGCTCTTCCAATTCCCAGGCCCTGCAACGCTCCGTCCACCCCCCCCACCCCGAATTATTATGTATTCTATTAATAGCATTGTTTAAAAGCGCGCAGCTCTCGGCCCAGCCATCCTGGAGACTTCCTCGAACCTCCTAACGTCAAAGCCTAGTCCAGGACCGCCTATCCCCGGAGTGTATATAGTATATATTTTTTTTTTTTAAAGCACCTCAGGGTGACCCCAGCCGGCTCTCCCCTCCCCCCAGCCCTCCGGCACCAGCGCGCGCCCGTCCCCTTTCGGCGGCCGCAGAGCCCGCGACGCGACGCCTTTCGTTCCTTCGCTTTCTTTTCGCCCTCCTCCTCCTCCTTTCTTTGGAAAAAAAAAAAACGAAGGGGGCGGATCGACCGCGCTAGGGCTGGCGACGGCGGTTGCTGATTTCTCCGCCCACGTCCTCGTACCCGTCCGGGGGAAAACAGGGAAGAAAACAAAAAAGGAAGTGCTTGAGCCCGGCTGGCTGGGAGTATTTTGCAGTCCGTCAGAGGACGTCGGGTGGTTTGGTTGAGTTTTTTTTTTGTTGTTTTCTTCCTTCCCTTCCCTCCGCCGCCTCTGCTCGGCGTTGCCACGGCCGCTTTCTCCTCCGCTGCTGGGCATCGGATAGACGGAGGGGGGGCCGGCGGGCAATCAGAAATCCGGGAAGATCCGCCTCTCTCTCTCTCTCTCTCTCTCTCTCTCACACACACACACACACACACACACACATACACACACACACCTGGGGCATCAGCTGAGCATTCCTGGGCTCACCATGGTCGCGCTCTATCTGTTATTCTTTGCCGGTCGCCTGGTAGCGCCGGGGTACGCCTTCAACCTGGACGCGGAGAGCCCGACTGTATACATGGGCTCCGACGGCAGTTACTTCGGCTTCGCGGTGGATTTCTTCGCCCCCGACCGTTCTTCGTAAGTCTCTTTCTTGTCAGGCGCGTCCTTCCAAAGCGCCGCTGCAAAGGCTAAAAATCTCCGCCGGTTCCCAGAGCTCGTTCTTTTTAGTATATTATATAGAGTGGTGGGCGCTAGAAAACTTTTGGGCGAAATCCCAGGAAAGTTCTTTAAGGGAACTGAACTGGGTCCGCTTCGGTCCCTCTTTTGAGCGCGGCTGCGCTTGGATAGGATCCACCTTTGAAAGGAATTGCCGGGCGATTTAGGTTAGCAAGGGTCTAACCGGCAAGTGGGATTTAGATTTTTTACCATTTGCCATTACGACCCCCCAATGGACCCAAAATTTATGTCGTTAGGTGAGAAATTGGTTAAAGTGAATTTGCTCCGTGTTACGATTTCGCCACATTTGCTAAGTGAATAGATAGAATTTTCTTTTTAAATTGGCCAAGTGTGATTGGACACACAAGGAATTTGTCTTGGTGCATATGCTCTCAGTGTACATAAAAGAAAAGATACGTTTGTCAAGAATCATAAGGTACAACACTTAATGATAGTCCGGGTACAAATAAGCAATCAAATCATAGTAGGAATCAGTCAATATAAATCATTGCAGTTCTTACATTAATCACACGGTCATTAAGTGAATCAGGCTTCCCCATGGACTTTCCTTTCCAGAAGAGCGCAAAAGAGGATCACATGACTCCGGGACGCTGCTGCAATGGTCATAAATGTGAGTCAGCTGTCAAGCATCCGAATGCAAATCATATGACCATGAGGATGCTGCGACAGTCATAAGTGTGAAAAATGGTCATAAGTCACTTTTTTCAGTGCCATTGTAACTTTGAATGGTCACTAAATGAACTGTTGTAAGTTGAGGACTACCTGTATTCCCCTGAGACCAAGCGCCCTCCTTGTCAAACCGGATTAACCTTTAGTTATGTTTCATTAAGATCCTTGCCTACATTTTGAGCGGAATGTATTTCAGCCTTAAGGATAAGCACTGCTCTATTTGGGAGGGAAGGTAAAGTACTGTAATCCCACCGATTTCAATGGAGTTTGCTCCCAGGTAAATGGTATGGGGATGCAGGCTTCCCTTCCCCTTACCGGAGAAGCACAAATAAGAGGATTTGGTAAAATCCAAATACTCTTCTTTGTAGATTGAAGTCTTCTTATCCAGTCGGTAGAACAAATAGTCTTTGTAGTTGGAAAAGATAGCTGGGCTATCTTTGAAGAGTGATTGGATGCTGTAAAACACGCAGAAGAAAAGTAGAGTGGCTGATGTTTTGCTCTACTGCCTTTTGGACTTACATTCAAAAGCACTTTTTCTTCATAATAATTTATATACAATTTACTGTATGCTTTGAGATGTGATAACAAACCCTAAAGTACCAGATGCTTAGTTTTGAAAAAGAAAACAAGAATGTGTGTATCTGAGGCTAGGACAGTATTGCAATTACTGTAGATTGAATGATTCACCTACTTATATTGGTTTGATGAAATAATAATACATTTTGTGCTTCTATATAAGCCGGAAAAAAAAAGCAATAAGCTCCTAAACAAGGAAAAATAAAAAAGGCCTTTGAAAATAAAAATAACACTCCATGAATAGAACTGTTTCTCAGCAATGCTTCTTTGAACATCTGAACCTTTGACAGGAATCATGTAAACTCTGTACACATATATAAAAAAAACCTGTTTCAGTTTATAAAGCTGGTGTCTCACTGAACATAGTTTTCACTAAAAGCACTCTCATCCAGTAAATTTCTAATTTATTTGACAGTGCTTCATTTTGATTATGGTGGCAAAAGGTTCAAAGCGATGGGGAAGTGGGGAAGAGGATGCCCCAGGAATAAATGAGATATTTACTTTAGGCTTCTGTTCCCATAATTACTGCTAACTTCTTATGCCCCTTGGAGTATTCTTTTAATTTGAATAGAACTTTTTTTCTAGTTCAGTGTTTGAAGTGGAGACTTTAACTCTCTGAGTAATATTTTAAGTGTAATTATGTTTCTGTGTGCAATGACTACATTTGCTGGTGTGGTCATACAATACGATTTGCTGTCCAATATCCCCCCCCCAAAAAAAAAAGTATCCTAGGAGTAACTTTTAGCCTAGAGCTGCATTTCTAAGAGTTTTTCCTGGTTGTTGAGTCCAAGTACAGTCTTTGAGTCAGAAAAAAAAACCAAAACCCCACAGCAGCAGCAGCCCAACAATGATTGTTTCCATTGCTGAGTCCTATCCTGCCTGTGCTTCAACTCATGCAGTCACCTAACTTCTCTCCAAGGCAATAAGGGACAAAGCCTATACCAGTGATGGGTAACCTTTTTGGCGCCGAGTGCCAAAAGCGTGCGCGTGCACGCGCACACCCATAATGCAATGCGCATGCCCCTGCGTGCCCCGCCCCCATGCATGCGTGTGCGACCCCCACATGCACCCTGCCCCCATGCATATGCGGGCAACCAGCCCCCTGCGTGACCCACCCCCCGCACATGTGCATGTGACCCCCGCACGTTCGCCCCACCCCCCGTGCATGTGCGCACATCTCCCGCATGTGCACCGCCCCCCCGCGCATGCGTGGCAGAGACCCGAAAACCATCTGGCTGGCGGGAGGCGCGCGCACATGCACGTCAGAACTGAGCTGCGGCGACTGCTCGCGTGTCCACAGAGGCTCTGCGTGCCACCTGTGGCACGCGTGCCATAGGTTCGTCATCACGGGATTGTACCTTAAAGCATCCCTAGGACCTTGACAGAATAACAAGAGGCTACTGTTTATCCAGCTGAAGAGCTTACTCATGGGTTGGGAATGGGATGTAGGCATCCTCATAGGGCAGAAAAAAATATGCACGTTACCAGTCGTATTTGTGCCATTACTAGATGGAAGTGAGGAAAAGACCTAAGTGCAATATTATATTTAAATCCTACTGATCCTAGGGGATTTACCTTTGTTTTATATATTTTCAGAAAATATTGTTGAACATTAAAAATGAAAACACTGAGATACATGAACCGTAAATGTAATCCCTGTCTATGGAGACTCTCAATCGTCCAAAGCCATGGTTGTCCCAAAGTTGTTTTTTTCCAAAAGGCAACTGGACTTTCTTGGAGTTTTCTTTGATAGATAAAATCAAAATTTTATCACCTCTCGATAACTGGGCCTCTGTCCAAACATGCATTGATACCAGAAATAAGTGCTAGGTTCACACATATTAAGCTGTGATTCACAGAATCAAACAAAATTAGTCTGGCTCATCAAGCACTAAGCCATAAACAGTTGGTTGATAAACCAAAATGGCTAGGTTCAGACAACCCAGTGAACTACTATGTAGCTGGTCTTTTATTAAGTGTTGAATTTATGTTTTACCGACAATGAAATAAAGGGAGACTAGTATAGATCTATTTCAAGCTATTTAGCTCTCATCAGTTAGCTATACCCTTCTGGGATTCGAACCAGGGCTACTTGCATATTAGGTAGATGTATTAACCTCTAAGCCACAGGCTCTCCTCCCTTTGTCAGCTATACCAGGGGAAAGATTAAGTATTTTTTTGGTCAGGGCAACCTGGTCTACCCAATTATGGGATGGAGCATATTGCTTCTGTTTTATTTTTATCTTTTATTAAGTATTATTATACCTTTATTCTGGTAGCATACCAGAAGAAGTAATAAATGTATTAGGGAACTAACCTCAGTCCACTAAAACAAAACCTTTCCCAGGTTGTTTTAAGTTAGTCTATCACCACCTTAGGATACTGTCGTATTGCCAGTTTTTAATGTTCATCTCTTAAAGGAACTCAGCCAAAATATTCTGCTCCCTAAGATATAGGAAAGCACTGTCCCCATTTACATAATCTAAAAGATCTGGAAGGTGACTCTTTGGTGCTGACCAAAAAATACCCCCCCCCTTTATATCTAGTAAGGGCCCTGAGAGAGAAATACTAGTTAGCTACCATTTCTGTGGTAATCTTACTGAGCCTAATGATGAGATGACTCTTGTCACAGATCCAGTTGGCTTATTTATGTAAAGTGGCGTCAAAGGAAGGGATCAGCTTTTTCCTCCAGAAGCACAAAATGTCTGGCCCTGCTCTTGTTCCTGGTGGTAGAAATATAATTATAAATGAAGTAATTAACCAGTGCCTTCACTGGTAGTTCAGAGGTGCTCTGAGATGAGCTGTCCAATCAATTTCACTGGTCATGTTGGAATGTCTTTGCTTCTTTCCCAATCTCAATGGAGTCTAGAGAGCTCAAAATCTTGCATGCTATTTGTGACCTTTTGGCTTGTTCTAACAAAGGCATGCCTAATTAAAAAAAAAAAAATCTCTGAAGGTTTTGCTGTTTCATTCCAGGGTAACATTTTTTTTTTAAATTTTGGCAGCCAGATTAACTGAGGTAATCTGGTCAATATTTTCTTCCTAACTTTTGACATGATACCTCTAAACATAGGGATTCTGTGGTGATTATTGTAGAAACACTGTATTGTGAAAGGGTTTAAAACAAACCAAAAAGTACGAACCAATCCCTTGGTAAAAGCTGTAAAGACCAGCATCCCCATTGTGGGGATATGGGGCCATATCTATATATTGTATATTGCCCAGACTCACATTTCTATGAGATGGGCAGCATATAAACAAACAAACAAAAAATAAAATATCTAGTCCTTGAATGCACTTTGTTTGGCCTCAGAAATTGTGTTTCCAAATCAAAAGAGTAGAATTCCTTATTACAGTGGTGGCTAACCTTTTTGGCACTGAGTGCTGAAACAGGAGCGAGCACCGGAGCACCGAAACCCGGAAGAGAGCAGCTGGCCGCACGCGCATGCGCGCCATTGCCAGCTGCACTTCCGGGTTCCGTTGCACACATGCACGAAGACCAGCTGGTCTTCGCGCATGCGCGCAACGGAACCCGGAAGTGCAGCTGGCAATGGCACGCGTGCCCACAGAGAGGGTTCTGCGTGCCACCTGTGGCACGCGTGCCATAGGTTCGCCATCACGGCCTTATTATTTGCAGCAGGAAATGGAAAAAGAGAAGTGTGTAAATGACCACATAAGTTAGCCAAACCTTTAAAGACCTTTAAAAAAAATAATTGAAAAATCCATAAAACTATAGAAAAATAATAGCTGGAAATGTCTGCCTCCATTCAGTAGTGAGGTGACATCATGTTGGTTGCTATAGCATTTGGCCTCCTAAACATTGAGTACTGTAGTTTCTCCCCTAACTATTAAATAGCTAACTGCTTTTGCTCTATTCTGATTGTTTCTTGTTTTATTTATCAAACTAGTTTTACTGCTGACTACCCAAGAACTCCTAGTAGCGTAACTACAATATGAGTATCTGATGATCTGGAATATTATATAATTAAATAAGTATTTATTTATAGGTATATGAAAATCCTTGTTTCATTTTTCTGAAACACATTTATTTGAAATGGCTTACAAAGGATCACAGTGCATCATTAAATCGTTTAAAATACAACTGCAACTGTATAATAAACCTACTGAGAGCATTATTACGGTATAATATATCACATTAAAGTCAATTAAGGCTATATTCCTCTTTGAGGTGAATCTCAATTACTATATTCAAAATTATAAACCAGTAATGGATTCCACCCTAATCTGAACACTATTAAATACAGTGGGTTTATCTTCTCAGTAGATTTTCATCGGTTTACATTATAAAATTATGTATACAGCTAGTCCTCGACTTGTAACACTTTGTATAGTGACCGTTCGAAGTTACAACGGCATTGAAAAAGTGACTTATGACCATTTTTCACATGACCGTTGCAACGTCTCCATGGTCATATGTTCAAAATTCAGATGTTTGGCAATTCTTTCATATTTATGATGGTTGCAGTGTCCCAAGATCATGTGACTGACTTTCTGACAAGCAAAGTCAATGGGGAAGCCAGATTCACTTAACAACCATGTTACTAACTTAACAACTGCAGTGATTCGCTTAACAACTGTGACAAGAAAGTTTGTAAAACGGGCATAATTTACTTAACAAACATCTTACTTAGCAACAGAAATTTTGGGTTCAGTGGTGGTTGTAAGTCAAGGACTACCTGTATATTTATGTATATTCCAATATTCCAATTCCAATTCTCTGGATAGTATACTACTCATTTATGTATTTTTACTCCTTATAAAAACATCAAAAATAGAAATATAAACATTATAGCATAGATTGGGCTTTATTTATCTTGAGTGCTTTTAAGATGCTTTAATTATGTCTCTATTGCAATTGTAACATTCTTGTTAGATGTGTATTAGGAAAGTTACTTTTTGTGTATTTTAATGCTCTTATACTGACCATTGAATACATTGTTATACCTTATTTGTTTCCCATCCAAAAGTTATCTTTGATCTTGTTCGATACATACAGTTCCTGCTGTTGTAATCCTGTTTTCACATATCTGTAATTCAATGAACTTTCACATGAATGAACATATATAGGACTGGGGTGGATTTTATTTAAATCAAGTCGATTTAAATCACTAGTAAAAAGGCTTGATTTAAATCAACTCGATTTAAATCATAATTTTTAAAGAGCAACTGTCATCTCTGTCCTGCAGCGGCTCCTCCTCTGACCCGCTGTTGACTCACCAACAGTCCATTCACTTTAATGGGATGGCTGGTGATGCGGCAGTGACACAACAAGGTGAGGGACATGGCGGGCTGCAGGTGAGTGGATGCCCGCTAATAGGCGCTACCATGATGGATCTGAAATGACAGGTGTTCTTTAAATGTAAGGACTCATTCTTGCTGATAGGTAGAATCTTTAATATTATTTGCAAACAAAATGAAGGTTTCCTATTTAGAGTGCATATTATCTCAGTTTGCAGAGCTTGGATTCATTGAATGAGTTTACCAAAAATGTAAATATTGCAGAATATACAGCCTCATGCTACATAACTAAGCTCCATTTCATGCTGAATAAACTAAATTATTAATGTATCTTAAATAGAAAACTATCTTTAGATAGATTTTTACTCCAAAAGCATTTTATTAAAATAAATACGATAAAAATAAAAAAAAAATCCGATTTAAATTTTAGAACAATCCAATGTTTTGATTTTTTTTAAATCATCAATTTTTATCCACCCTGACTCTTAGAATAGACCCAGATATTTCCATTTCATTTAATCGATTTACAAACTTGGTATAATGTCTGCTCATTCTATAAATTACAGTAAATCAGATTTAATTCTGTTTGATGTCAGTAACAATTTTGGCAAGTTTAAGGATTGGGATTTTGGATCTTGTTCTGGTTCCTTTGTCTATCCTAGTAGGAAGACTTATACAAATTTTCTCACTGTGTAAATTTGAACTTGTGAAAGAAAATGGTCCAGATCTTCTTTTATCATTTTTTTTTTTAGTAAGATAAAGATAATATGATTTTTTTACTTTGAAGTTCAGTTATATTCTATCCGGATTGTGCGAACCAGTAGCGCTGACTGCGGGAGGCCCCGCCCACCCACCCTGACGTAAGCACGTCACGTTTTTGACGCTGTGCCATTGCGCAGAAGGCACAAGCTCACATTTGCAAACCGGTAGGGAAGGTAAATGAATACCACCCCTGGCCTGCTCCCATCATTGCTTTCAAGAAGGCACCTCACCTGGCATTTCCCCCTAAGCCCAATGTATAAGAGAAATAAGATTCCCCAAATCTGGGCTGCCAGACTGGCAGTTCAAATGGTCTAACAGCAAAACATTAATTCCTATAGCACCATTTCTTCTACCGTGTTTCCCTGAAAATAAGACCCTGTCTTATATTTTTTTGAACCCTGAAATAGGCGCTTGGCCTTATTGCCATGCACTCAAAAGCCCGATTGGGCTTATTATCAGGGGATGTCTTATTTTGGGGGAAACAGGGTACCTATAATGTCAAGAGATGCAGCAAGTGAAATCAGCCATTCTTCCATCTTTATGAGAGAGATCACACCAGAGATAAATAAAATTAAACCTTTAAAGAAAAGATAAATGTAACAACTCCTTTTATCTTTAATCAGATTTAATTCTGTTTGATGTCAGTAACAATTTTGGCAAGTTTAAGGATTGGGATTTTGGATCTTGTTCTGGTTCCTTTGTCTATCCTAGTAGGAAGACTTATACAAATTTTCTCACTGTGTAAATTTGAACTTGTGAAAGAAAATGGTCCAGATCTTCTTTTATCATTTTTTTTTTTAGTAAGATAAAGATAATATGATTTTTTTACTCTGAGGCTCATTTATATTATAAGAGACCTTGCTGTTTTATTCTTTCACATTATTTTACGCACACTTTTATATAATATTACATGTATTTCACAGGGACATCTTTTTAAGGGTTTAGTATTAATACCTGAACTTAATGGTCCATGATTTCATTGGAAAATATGGGACTGTATATACAGTGTTGATTGTTAGTTTACATTACGGGATAATCTTAGTTTTGAATCAGCTAGTGTAGAGCACAACTGAGCCAGTAATATGGAAATAAAACAATATGGAAAGCCAAACCTCTCACACTACCTCTCCAAGAAAGTTTCCTGCCTCTGGGGTGGGACCTTCATATTGCCTGCTCCAGTGGTGGTATTCAGCCGGTTCTATCCGGATTGTGCGAACCAGTAGCGCTGACTGCGGGAGGCCCCGCCCACCCACCCTGGATTGGGCTTATTATCAGGGGATGTCTTATTTTGGGGGAAACAGGGTACCTATAATGTCAAGAGATGCAGCAAGTGAAATCAGCCATTCTTCCATCTTTATGAGAGAGATCACACCAGAGATAAATAAAATTAAACCTTTAAAGAAAAGATAAATGTAACAACTCCTTTTATCTTTAAATACGAAAATGTAAGCAGTAACTGTTTAAGAGAAAGAAATAGAGCTGGCCCAATAAAGCTTTTTAGTAAAATTAAAAAAAAAAAGAATATTTTTTGTAACTAATTTAAATACAATTGACATTAATAGTCTTCCTTTAATAATGGAGGCAACCTGCTAGCATAAAACTGAATATCTTAATAGTGCATGTTTTAAAATATACCATAAAACTTTTTTTTCTTTTTCTTTTCTTTTCTTTTCTTTTTTATTCTTTTTTTATTCTTGGTCCATTCAGGACCATTCTGCGCATGGTCAAGTCCCTGCAATTTTTTTGGCAAGATTTCAGAAGCGGTTTGCCCTTTCCTCTTTCTAGGGCTAAAAGAGAGTAACTGGCCCAAAGTTGCCCAGTTGGCTGATGTTTAAGACAGGACTAGAACTTACAGTTTCCTGGTTTCTAGCCTGAAGCCTTAACCACTACACCATACTCAATCATGCCATAAAGTATGCATGAACATATTGTAAAATGATGCAACAAATGTAAGATTAATAAAGAGGAAAGGTCATAAAATAACTTGTACCATAACAGCTCTGAGCAAATTCCATGAAACAATTTTCCAGGGCCTAACAGTAAAAGGAATTTAATAGAATTCCACAAAATCTTAGTTATTTGGGTATTAACTAATCCTGGAACCCTCATCCTGCATTACCGTGTTTCCCCGAAAATAAGACAGGCTCTTATTTTCTTTTGACCCCCGAAATATGGCCTTGGCCTTATTATCGGGGGGGGGGCTTATTATTTTGGGGGTGCAGTAGGCAGCGAGCATGGGACTGGATGTCCCGTCGCCGCCGCCTCCCTTCCCTGTTTTTCGCGCCGGCCGAGCGGCTGGCCCACCGCCACCACCTCGTGGAGCAGGACTCTGCAAGGCTTGTTGTGCCATTGCACGCATGAACTGCAGGACTGCCGTGAGCTTCATCATACTGGCACAGCTGGTGTCCTGCCGCTCGCGGCTGTGCCCGTATGTCAAACCTCGCGGTAGTGCTGCTGTTCGTGCATGCAACGGCACAACAAGCCTTGCAGAGTCCTGCTCCATGAGGAAGCGGCGGTGGTGCGACGAGTCTCACAGACTCATTTCTGGCAGGTGGGACGTGTTGGGCCACGAGACGTGCGTCCTACATGACACTTGTAGCTCCATCGTGTTCCTCGCCGTTGTGTCCAGGGAAGCACGTTGTAAAAGAAAACTTCTCGTGAGTTCAATCAAACTTCGCGGGTTCGCGAGGTTTTTTTATTACAACGTGCTTCCCTGGACACAACGGCGAGGAACGCGACAGAGCTGGAAAGGTAAGACGTGTGTCTCGCGGCCCAACACGTCCCACTCCGACCCAATGGCAACAGCAGCCTGGCTGCTTCCCTTCCCCGCCGTCTCTTTATCAAGAGGGGTGGCAGGTGGGCTGAGAGAGAAGCGAGATGCATGGAGCGAGACATGGCTCCCCTTGCCGTCTCTTCTCCCCTCCCCCCTCACCAGGCATGGCAGGGCTCCTGCCCCTTGCTTAGCCACCCGCCCCCTTTAGGGATGCAATTTGGGGGTGGCAGATGGTGCCACTCACGGACCAAGCGGTAAGAGGCCGGTCGGGCCAGCCGCCTGCTGCCGTGTCTTCTGGCAGCCAGGGCAGAGAGGCAGCGAAGGGCGAAGGGAGCTGCAGCCCCACATGGAGCTGGAACCATAGAGCGGGATGCACACTTCCAGAGCGGCCACTGCCGGAAGATCTGCCCCAGCTCCCGGAAGACTCGGCAGCAGGCAGCTGGCCCGACCGGCCTCTTACCGCTCGGTCCGTGAGTGGCGCTCTGCCCGGCTGGAGGGAGGGTTGTCCGCTGGGTGGGCACTACGTGGCAAGAGGTGCCGGGCGGCTGCTCTCTTATGAGTGGGGCGGGAGTTTGCAGGCAAGGGGGATGGATGGGAGGTGGGCGAGCGCCAAAAACACTGGGGGGAGAGAGAACAGAGAGGCAGCTCCCGATCAGCTCAGCTGATCCGCGGGTCGGGTTTAAGGGGCCCAGCTGCCACTAGCTGACCGGGGAAGGGAAGGGCTGCCTCCTGTGCTGCCCACGCCCACCCCTTGACTAGGGCTTATTTTCAGGGGGCTTATTTATGCCCACCCCAAAAATCAGGCTTGGCCTTATTTTCAGGACATGTCCTATTTTCAGGGAAACATGGTAGCATAGACCTGAGTTACATGAAAGCCATTGCAAACACAAAGAATCTTTTTCTGGAAACTTCATTTAAGTGATATGTGTGGGAAGTGCTTATTTGGAGCTTAAAATGTACTGATGAGTAAATGCTAGCATAGATTTGTCAAAAATAAATAGTGCCATATTAAAATATTTTTAAAAAATGTATTTATGGATTATGGTAATTCTGTAGCAGAATTTATCTAGTGAAGTCTGTATTATATTTTGGACAACAAGTTTATGATTAACTTTAATGGCTGGGTCAGCTTTTAGGTGGGTTTTTATGGTTAGCAGTAGCTTTTCTGCTATATTAAGAAAGGGTTTCCTGATTTACTAATTTTAGAGTTAAAATTTCTTTAGGATTTTGTGTAAAGCCATTTTGTCAAAATCAAATATGTTCACTGAAGGTTTTTCCCCCCCTGAAAATACAAGGCCACTGGAAAGGAGCAGCACCAGTTTCTATGTTTAGCAGTGGAGTTTTAAAATTTGATAAACGTGTTTGGTAGCATGTTGAGAGGCTTTTCATTTTCTTGATTTTGACTCACTGGAGACTTCTGCATAGATGTTGGAAGAGAACTTCAGTTTAGCAGGCCTTATGTTGGTGGACATATGACAAACCATTGTTTACTAAGCCTCAGTGGGCTGGGTTTCATATATAATGCTTTGCCTTAAATAATGGGTTATAAAATCACAGTAACTAGATTTAAACCAATGAAACCTCATTATATAACAGTATATGATTTATCTGCATGGTCCTGGTTTCACCAGGGTTTGGGTAAAATTTCCTTTTCCCCTGATCTCATGCTGTTGTTCAACCTTTTATCCTGAACATGTATAAGATGAATATGGCTCATCAGCATGGTTTAATAATATATAAACAAGGGCTTGTGAGAATTTTTGTTGTTTTCATTTTGCACTTGGGACAGCAAAGCCAGGGGAGTGGCCAATACCTGGCAGACCATTGTGGAATATTTTTGGCTTGGCAGATTGCAAATTATGTTGGCTTAGTTTTAATCAACACACGTAACCATATTTTTACTAATTCTGTACTGTACCAATACCTTTGCTGTATTAGTGAGCCATTTTTATTGAAATTTGATGAACCATTCACGGTTTTTTGGAAGACCTCTGTAATTTTTGCATAATTGTTTCAGTCTGCTGGCTGGATTGTATTGCTCCCCTGTATTATTAGAAGATCTCACTTTAACTGTATTGCTTAGATTAATTATGCTCCAAGCACATCAAATACATACTCTTAGAATAGTTTCTTCTATAATTACTTTTAATAGTAAAAATATCTTTTTAGGTACATTCTTCCTGGATCCTGAGGCCAGGAAGGAGGACTTGTTCAAATAACTGAAAGCCATTTGAAAAGACTAGGATCTATTAAAACATAGGACAGTTTTTACATGCCCAAGTCAAGCAACTTATACCAGCAAAAAGAGTTTTTGAAAGATGGCCAGAGAGTAATACTGGATAAGTTGAAAATTCAGTAGGCGAACCATTTATTCATGTTTAACATCTGGAGTTGAGATTTCAAAGAGCAGGGCCGGCATTGGATTACTGAGAGTAGTTATACTGTTACATTTTTACACAGTTTTTGCATTCTCTTCAACACGGTTTATGCAGCGGAATTGACTGGTGAATTTTGTCTTGCGGTTCACTCCTACAGTAACATCAAAGCTTTGTTGTCTGAGGCATCACAGCCACTGCTCATTGCTTTATGATAACAACATGGTTGTTTGGATTGAAAGACGTCCTTTAGTTATGAAATACTTGGCAGTAGCCCAAGCACTTAGTTTCATTTACTTTTACTTGCTCTGGGCATTTTCCTTGGCTTTTCTTCTTCTTCTTGTGCCATATCCGTCATCGGACGTTAGCGATCATGTTGGCGATCCTTGGCTTTTAGCCTTTATTGATAAATTAGTGAAAGTTACAGAAGGATGAGAATAATATTACTAAAACAAGATGTGTACTTGTCTCCTTGGTTTTTTCCAGCATTAGGAATTCCTGGTGTTGATGTTGCTTAAAAATTACGGGACAATAGGTAGACTAGGAACAGCTAAGTAGCTGAAGGTTGTCCATGATCTCCAGCCATTCATCATACAGAACATTTAGGATAGCTCTCAAGCTCATTAAAGTCAGTTCACTGTTTTAAGAAAAAAAAGTAATATCAAGGGCTTGTCCTTCCTATAAGTCTAACCATCACCCTGCAAGAGATTGCTTTGACTGAAAATTGCAATTTAAATCCACTGTGCTCTTTTTTTTTTTAATGGCTAGATGAGTTACACTGTACCACTAGAATAAATAATAGAAGCAAATGTGGTTCAGGATTTTATTTATGCAATTATTGGATATATGCAATTATTGGATTTATACAGCTGCCCATCTCAAATTCATGACTTTTATCTCCCTTTAGTTCTTGCTGGTGCTTTGTAACACCCTCTTCCCACATTCAGTCAGCATTTCATAATGGCAGAAAACATGCAGTCTGTACTATGATGGTCCCACTCTCAACTGACACAGTCTTTCCTAAAATACATAGGAGATACTTCTAAACATATGAAGTTCACCAGGACATTATCCCTTTTTGTATCTGACTGTACAACCAATCATACTTCTCAACTTTTTAGCTTTTCTTTTCTTTTCTTTTTAAGGAATTGCTTTGTCTTCAGTGGGTAGCTCATAATATTCCCTCAGTGATAACAGCAAGTTTTCAACCAAGACATTTTAAAAAATGCAATAATCAAGATTTAAGATAAGGCAGCAATCCAAAGAAGCAAGATGCACGTAGGCTGAAATTCTTTTGGTAGTTGCACACATAGAAGCCAAGTTTTCAGTTTTTTATATTCAGCATTTTTTAGGACACTGTTTCTTAAAGTATGGTCCTATGACCCTAGAGATCTTCTAAGACTCTCTCGGTGTTCCTCAAAATCAAAATTATTTTGCAGCCTATGTTGAGAAATAATGCAATATTAAAAGCCTATCAAGCAATAGTGAGAAATGGTAGCAGCATTAGTTTTAATTTATACGGTAATATGAAAAATATAATGCATAAGCTCTTTGGGTTTCTCCATCATTTTTAACAGTAGACAGTAGTCCTGAGAGAGAAACATTTAAGAAACACTAATTTAGATATCATTATTCCAAGTTCACAGAAGAAGTAGCTTAGATTTTCAAAAACTCTTAAAAATTTTATTCTAAGATAGTGAGAAATAAACATTTATTTAAAATCTGCTCTGTGTTCCTAAGGGATGGATAAACACATCTTAAAGTAAAATATAGTAAAGAAAAAAATAGTACTAATGACCATTTGGTAGCAGCACAGATGTGGATACCATTTTCAAAAACAGTAACAGAAATGATATCAGTGAAATATCTTTCTTCCTCAGATTCTTGAGAAAAGGAAAGAAAAAAGAACCTCATTCTTGTTGGATATATGGCCCTCTTATATTGATATATGCCACAGTCTCTTAATTTATCCTGCAGCATCAGCATGCAGCTGTCCAACCCATACATTAAGAGTCCTTTAGTCTGGCAAGATTCCTGTTTATGGGCAAGCAGCAATAAACAAACTCATTTGAGAAAATGACCCTGTCATTCTTGGTTCCTTAAGCCTGACGGACACTATGAGTTTTAGTCTTACCTTAGACACAGGCTAGCTGGGTGACCTTGGGCCAGTCATTCTCTCTCAGCCTTAGTAAGAAGGAATGTGTCCAGGAGTCAAAATTGATTTGAAGGCACACATTTTCTCCCCCCCCCCCTATTTTAAACTATTATAACCTGGTCTCAAACAAAATATTAGAAACAAAATATTAAAATTATATATGAGTTAATGGCTGGAATATTTATGTGGAATATTGTGGACAATAGCATTGTGAATTAAGGAAAATTTACCTAATGTTTTACAATATTTGAGAGGGGAAACACCAGATAAGCTTTACCTCATCATAAAGAGCATGGTTTAAGCTAATAGTTGCCAGTATTTTATTTTTGTTTGAGTTTAAGTGTAATTTTCTGGGTGAAGAGGCTAGACAACTTTAATATGTCAAATTCAATAAAATTTAGTCTCATGAGGCTACAAAACTATTTAAGATAATACCAGTTGCTTACTCAAATATGGCTCATGGAAATATTTTGTTTTTCCAAATGACCTAACAATCAGGTGCCTCTTTCTTTCACAGTCTTGCAGTTCAATTTTATTAAATTGCTGTCTTCAGGAACATGGAGCCAATTTGAGCTGCTAATATTTCCTAGCTAGCCTGGCTAGTACTAAGACTTCTGGGAATTAATTTCCATTTGTTTGGAAGGCATATAAGTACTGAATAAGTCACAACTGAGCCAAATGTTACATTAGAAAGATCAATCACTTAGGGATTTTAAGATATCATGTAAGAGGAAGAGGGGCTTTATACTATACCTGTTTATATTTACATCTCAACATTTAGCATGTGGTCAATACACAAAGCAGTTAGTTACACAAACCTCCCAGATCCTAGCCATTACTTACTTACTATGGTATCAAGGTCAGCTACAGTTATTAGGTATTCTAGCATTCCAGTTTAAAGGGTGTGAGCTGCATATGTTTGTTTTTTTAATTTGCATGTTGCATCTGAAATGGTTGACAAGTACTCTTTGTCATATGCATTGGGTATTTAAAAACCTACAATTCTCCTTTTTTTGTTCTCTTTTTGGGGGTGATGTATTTCACAGGTTGGGGGAGGCAAAGTATAAATGGCGAGCTTATGTTTTCCAACAACTACTAATTCCTGCTTCTTGATGTCATATTTATAGTGGCATAGAAAGTCTTTTGGGATAAAAATGCAGTTCTGGTATATCCAAAATCCTCAGGAGAGAATTGAAGTTTAAAAAGAAAAGCAGGAGGCTAAAAAAGTGATCAGAGCCTCCTTCCCTGGCCATGAGGATCCCAATCAAATAAGTATTACAAGTCTTTCCACGAGAAAATCAAAGAAAATAGTGATATGTAATTTATCTGAGCATCTAGTTTAACCTCGGTCAAGCAGCAAAACAGGATACTTAACAAATCTCTATTGGGCTGGGTTTTCAGATGCAGCTGGTGAATTACAATGACGTACTAGATCAACTGGAGGCGAAGTCATGCAGGCAGCAGATCTGCTTGTATGGAGGAAAATAGGCAGTCAGAAATGCTAAGTAGTCCTTCTTCTTTACTTCCTCTTATAAAATGGCCTTTAGTGTTTTGGCCCTTTGGTTACATTTGCTTTCCTCCTCTTTTTACTGTTATTATTTCATTTACACGAGGTACCTACTAGGTCATACCTCAGATTAGCCTGCTTCAAGTAGAATGTTCAGATTTCTCACTCATTGTTTCTCCCTGCAGGATGTTTCTCCTTGTGGGTGCTCCAAAGGCCAACACTACTCAGCCTGGGATTGTAGAAGGAGGCCAGGTGCTCAAGTGTAACTGGAATTCCAATCAAAACTGTCAGCCAATCATATTTGATGCTAGAGGTACTCTTTAATCTTTTAAGATATGTTTTTATCCATTGAGATCTGACTAAATTGCAAAGATGAAAGCAATGTACCACTCGTTAAATGTTTGGTGCTGATGAGAAACACTTTAAACAAGATTCCTTGTTATGACCATTTTATGGCATTGACATCAAATATTGGCACCTTTGCTGGCTAGAGGCTTTTATGGTATGAGTCACTTTGAAACTGAAGAACCTTGTGGCATATTTTGTTTCAAAACACACAGAGATTAGATTTTTGTGATAGGCAGCCAAGTGACTGTGGACTGCACAAGGCCATGAATCTGTTGGGTGGCATCTAGACCAGGTCTGACCATTTTTGCATTCCTCCGATCTAGGGTGTTTTCTGGCAGTCATTAAAGAATCCTGTAATTCCAGGAGATAGAATTACTCTTAGAAGAAATAAAGGGAATTTGTGTTGTGTAAAGGAACAAGTTTAGGCCTGTGATGAAAAATTACACTGTATATAAGCCAAGTTAAAAGCGATCTCCAAACCCAACTACTTATTATAACCCATATGAACTGATGTTGCCTGTCTGCATGGACTGAAGTTTCTGACAATAAATATATAACATGCATAAGCCATGTTCACTAATTGTGCATTGAATATTTAAAGACATGTATAAGATGTTCACATTCCTTTTGCCTGTATGGGAAATACCAGCATAATCCAGTGCATTTAATTGCCTCTATCTTATTTATGATAGATTGTCCTTTGGTTTGCATTAGTTTTCATGTGGTTTACAAAAATTAAATATGGACATTCAGAATAAAAAGAAAGAGTAATAAACAGAAAACAGACGTAAGACGAAATAACTATGCTTACAATGTCCAAGAGAAGGAAGAAAGGGATTTCGCCTAATTTAGAAACCAAGGATACTTGTACTAGGTGTTACCCCCTGACTGTTCAAACCCTATAGTTGGAAGGACCAGTTAGGTCACCACGTCCAACACTTTGCTCAGGGCAGCAATCAGAGAAAAAGCATCCTTAAAAGAGGGCTGTGTAGCTTTTATTTGGATACAGCCAGTTTAAGGTGACGATCCCTCTGAATGATTGGTTCCGCTTTTCTTACTGTTAGGAAGATTTTCCTATCCGTCAATCAGAATCTGACTTCTTGAAATTGTTCCACAGCACATATATAATGAAATCTCCAAATTCTCTTAATCCTTCCTCCTTACCTTATGTTAGGCAGTTTTCAGAGTCCCCCACCACTTAGGAATGGATATGAATAGAGAAAGACTCATATAGAGTTCAGGAAAAGGTACACAGATATTTCTGCTTCTCCTTAAAGAATCTAAGCCAGACTTCCCCCACCCCCCTAAAAATAAAGATCTGTTTTTACTTGTTTTTGTTCAAAGGATTGCTCTGTTTTGGATACAGTGTTTTCCAAGCCTTCCAATCAAAATATTTGCAACTGGAAAAGGAAGAATTCCTCACCCCTAGTTACTGAGTCAGAGAGATTAATGTTTTTAATGCTCAAATCCTTCATGAGTAGAAAAGGGAGGGTGAGAATGTACTTTTCCTCCATTTCTAGTGCTGATGTTACTTGTTTGAAAATGAGCAGTGCAAATTTGGAGCAAAATGGCTGGCTGCAAATGGTTACCAACCAATAGCATCTTTGGGAAGGGATCAACAAAAAGGTGGGCGCGATATCACAATCAAAGCCCTGTCTTTTTTTGTATGTGCAGCAACACTACCACACCCTCTGTTGCAGATTTTGATACACACACACACACACACACACACACACACACACACACACACACACACACACA
>QLTV01002419.1:12080832-12113831 GCA_003457575.1 Thermophis baileyi | reverse complement strand
CAGCAAGGGAGAGGAATGCGGAGGGGGGGTGAGGAAAGCAGCCTAACTGCCTGTTGGATTATTATTATTATTATTATTATTATTATACAATTATATCACTGCGGCCAGTTGTTTCACCGGATTTGGCATTGATTACTAGTAGGGCCCCACCCAGGGGCCTAGGACGTCGTAATGTATGTCCGAAGTATATGTGCAGAACCGAGCAGTGCGTCTTTCTGCATTTGGCTGATGGTGACTTTGTCGATTTTGAGCTGTTTTAAATGTAATTACAGTGCTTTTGGGACAGCACCCAGTGTTCCAATCACCACTGGAATTACCACTGCCGGTTTGTGCCATAATCATTGAATTTCGATTTTTGAATCCTGGTATTTTGCGATTTTTTTGTGTTCTTTTTCATCGACCCTGCTATCAACTGGTATTGCAATGTCGATGATAGTCACCTTGTTTTTCTCGACCAGCGTGATGTCTGGTGTATTATGCGCCAGTACCTTGTCCGTTTATATACGAAAATTATTATTATTATTATTGTTGTTGTTATTATTATTGTTGTTATTATTATTATTATTATTATTATTATTATTTACTTTATTCATTAAACATGAAACTCAGTCAACTGAACATTCAAAAATGCATCACCAATACCAACTGTTAGAACAAGATGAAAGTCCGTCTACAGCTGTCTTCAGCTCTGTGGAGGGTTGTTTATTTGTTCAGTAACCATACTAGCTAAGTGCTTGTCATGAGTAGGCTCTTCTACTGATTCTTCAGATATGCATCCTATTTCTTTCAAGGGTTAATCTTGTCAAATATTGGAATATTGGCTTTCTTTGTG
Source organism: Thermophis baileyi (assembly GCA_003457575.1). Lineage (NCBI taxonomy): Eukaryota > Metazoa > Chordata > Lepidosauria > Squamata > Dipsadidae > Thermophis > Thermophis baileyi. The sequence continues at coordinate 12,112,999 of QLTV01002419.1, read as the reverse complement.
GCATTTTGTTTCTGCTAACGGTTGATACGGGTTGCTGCCAGCGTCCTAGGTATCAACCAAGTACCATTATTATTATTATTATTATTATTTACTTTATTCATTAAACATGAAACTCAGTCAACTGAACATTCAAAAATGCATCACCAATACCAACTGTTAGAACAAGATGAAAGTCCGTCTACAGCTGTCTTCAGCTCTGTGGAGGGTTGTTTATTTGTTCAGTAACCATACTAGCTAAGTGCTGAGAAATGTATTATTATTATTATTATTATTATTATTATTATTATTATTATTATAATTATATAGCAACCCATCTCACCAAAAAGGACTCTGAAAACTGACAGGAGCAGGATATCCAGCTCACTGCCAAGACCAGGCCCAAGGCAATCACAGATGCAAACTAGGCCACTGTCTGGTCTATTGATATTTCCAGACCATTCAGAGAGAGAACCACTACCTTAATTTTTGAGGACAGAAACAGAGAATCTGCAACTGATTGGCCAGGATTCCAATGGACATTCTTAAGAGCCACTTATCTTTCCATTTACTTATTCAGACCTTGACATGATAATCAAGAAAAAAGAAATCAAGTAAAAAGGTTAATTTATTGTTTGAAATATTTTCTTCCTCCCTTCCAATAAGATTTATGGATTAGTCTAAAGTTGGATAAAACAAGAGTGCCTCATTAGTAAAAACAAGCAGGAAACATAAGCAAAATAAAATGAACAGGCATAACTACATGCCAGGAATTATATCAAGGTGTGATCTTCCAGATGTTACTAAACTACAGTTCCTAGCATTTTCTGCCATGTTATTTGCAGTTTCTGGGAATTGTAGGTTAGCAACCCATAGAGAGACAAGGGTTGCCTATTTCAAATGTAGCAAAGCCAAATTAGTAGCAGTACAGTATTAGTAAATACTGTAGCAAAAAGGGAAAGTAAACATTCTTATGTGGAGTATTTCAGTGTGTAGGCAAATACTCTTTTGCTTGTTCTGCCACCTAAGATATGTTTTTATCCTAATTGTATTTACTTCTGTTATTAAATCCTACCTAAGAAAATTAAGTTCTTAGCATCATGTGGAGAAATCAGTGTTTCCCCCCCCCCTCACAATTTTTTCACAAAGCTCTTTTTGCTTTCAGTTGCTTTCAGTTCCTACTTTATGTTTGATTAGACTTGTCTCATATTTAAAGATGCAGGACTACTCTACCAAATGTCATTTGACCCTAAGTGGTCAAGATGCCTTATTTTGTATACATTGTGATGATGCTGTTGCTAAACAATGTCCTCTGGAAATATTCATGCTGGAAGCATTTTAAATAAGGTGCTTCTGTTCATTCTCTTTTACAGAAGTGCAGGTTTCTGCAAATGAACAATCTGCATAAGGTGTAAAAAGATGTTATCATTTGTGATGGGACCTCCTTCTTTTTGAATATTCAATATTCCTCTTTGATTTTCTATTCAAGTTGAATGTTCGGTTGTTATTGTTCTAGACTCATGCTTTTCAGTAGTAGTGTCAAAACACTATGGCTTTGTAAACACAAGTTGTTTTTCTCATATGCATATTCATTAGCTATTGCTTTGAACTGCATTTAATATATTTGGAAATGGATGAGACCTTAAACATATTCATAAATAAGCTCTATTTACAATATAAGTGATTTACATTAAACTTTTCCTTTATGTATATTTCCTTGATTATGCCTTGTGTAGCAATGGCAAATGTGGTAGCCATATAAATTGTGAAATGTAAAAAAAAAAAATAGAATTTAACATTGCTAAAATACAAATAGAAATGTTTTGCATGTGAATCTCCATCTTCAAAGCATCTTTATTTTAGATATGTTGGACTCTCTTATTTTAAGTAATATTTCAACTACTCTGAGCAAGCTGCTGTGATAACAACATTAATGCATGCTATTCTTTGTCACTGCAACAGATGAACTGTATAGGTAGTCCTCGACTTACGACCACAATTGAGCCCAGGATTTATGTTGCTAAGTGAGAAATTAGTTAAGTGAGTTTTGCCCCATTTTACGACTTTTCATGCCACATTTGTTAACTGAATCATTGCAGTTGTTAAATTAGTAACACGGTTGTTAAGTGAATCTGGCTTCCCCATTGACTTTGCTTGTCAGAAGATCGCAAAAGGGGTTCACATGACCTTGGGACCCTGTAATCATCATAAAGATGAGCCAATTGCCAAGCATCTGAATTTTGATCACATGGTCATGGGGATGCTGGAAAGGTTGTAAGTGTGAAAAACGGTCATAAGTCATTTTTTTCAGTGCCGTTGTAACTTCAAACGGTCACTAAATGAACTGTTGTAAGTCGAGGATTGCCTGTATATCCTTGGGAGATTGGCCAAGGCTTTTTTTCCATTAGCTGATAAGTTTGTTTTTTGTGAAATGTGTCTTCTTCTGCAGTCATCAAAGTTGCTTCCAGTAGATCAGCAGCATTCAATGTGGGAACATAAGGGATTCTTTTTTTTTTAATGAGAAAAAGAGTGATTCTATACCTTCCATACTACATCTTTCCATTTTCAGATGACATATAGAAAAAGTGAAACTTTAGATCAGTCTTGAATATCACTTCATGTAAACATAGTACAGGTAGTCCTCGATTTATGAACACAGTTGAGCCCAGAATTTATGTTGCTAAGTGAGAAATTTGTTAAGTGAATTTTGCCCATTTTACTACCTTTCTTGCCACAGTGTCAGCGTTCCGGAAGAACCCAACTCCAATTAAAAACTCCAAGACAAGCATTTTCTCAAAGTTCCCATTTATTAGAGTAGGCATACTGGCACATCTGGGAAAACCTGAATCTGAGAGTTCCGGGTTTTCCCCCAGTAAATCAAAACCCCAAATCCAACCCCTGCACCCATCAGTCCATCACATGGTCCAATCACAATCCATCCCAACTCGAGACATCACTTCAACCACTCCTTCTCCAGGTGCAGGAATACCATGACCTTGACCGAAAAGAAGAATGCTATTATATCTAATGCTACTCCCTCTACTAAATCCCCCCTCCTAGTTACCCAAGCACAAGAATGTGGCAGCGTGGAAGCTTCCGGTGTTAATATGGCTTCCAAAGCTGACACACAGTTGTTAAGAGAATCACTGCAGCTGTTAAGTTAGTAACATGGTTGTTAAGTGAATCTGGCTTCCCCATTGGCTTAGCTTGTCCGAAGGTCGCAAAAGGGGATCTCATGACCCCAGGACACTGCAACCGTCATAAATATGAGTCAGTCACCAGGCGTCTAAATTTTGTTCATGTGGCCATGGAATGCTGCAAGGGTCGTAAGTGTGAAAAATGGTCATAAGTCACTTTTTTTCAGTGTCGTTGTAACTTTGAACAGTCACTAAGTCATGTTGTAAGTCGAGGACTACCTGTATTGGAATCACTGACTTCTAAACCTGATGGGTGCAGACTACTTCCATCTAGTTGAAAAATAGCTATTGCTGTTGATTATATGTTTGAGAGGGCTTCCCATAGACATCCAGTTGCCTATGGTGCTGGAATACTGTAGATCCCGGGTGTCAAACTCGTGGTGACACGTTGCCGTAACGTGATGTTTCGCGATGGTTTTTCCCTTCGCTGGGGTGGGCGTGGCCTGCGCGTGACGCATCCAGCCAGCAGGCCGCCAGTTTGACACCCCTGCTGTAGATAAACATTTGGTCTGAAATAGTAGGACTGTTCTTATGGTCTCCTTAACATTTGTCCTAGAACAGGATTAGGCAACCTTTGCTGCCTTAAATATTTCTGAGTTGCAATTCCCAGAGTCCCTTGGAAACATAACTGATGGAAGACTGGGTATTTTAATTCAGCAGCAACATTGGGAATATAGTACAACCCTTGCCCTAAAACATATTTTTTTGCATTCCGGAATGGGGATGGCAGGGGAAGTGCATTTTCAAAGTTTTATCAGAAAGTTAACTAATTTTGAAAACCGCTTCCTGAAGCTGTAAAAATTAAATATTACTATAATAGACGGTTTCCCTCATCTTTAGTTTATCGTAAGGTTCAGCTGCGGCTCTGATGAATTGCTGGCTTTCTGTATTGAGATTTATGCAGTGTTGTATTGAGATTTATGTAGTGAAATGTTACTGTATTTGGAGATAAATGAAAGCCAATTTTTGAAGTTCTGTTTTAAATACAGGTAGTCCTCGACCTACAACCACAATTGAGCCCAAAATTTTTGTTGCTAAATGAAACATTTGTTAAGTGAATTTTGCCCCATTTTACAACTTTTCGTGCCACAGTTGTTAAGTGAATCACTGCAATTGTGAAGTTAATAACACTGTTGTTAAATGAATCTGGCTTTCCCATTGACTTTGCCTGTCAGAAGGTCACAAAAGGGGATCACATGACCTCAGCACACTACAACCGTCACAAGTATGAATCAGTTGCCAAGCATCTGAATTTTGATCACGTGACCATGGGGATGTTGCAATGATCGTAAATGTCAAAACGGTCATAAGTCACTTTTTAAAGTGCCGTTGTAACTTTGAATGGTCACTAAATGAACTGTTATAAGTCGAGGACTACCTGTTCTTACACTTACGGGGAAGTGAGACTTAAGAAAAGCATGGAATCTCAAAGATTAACTGATGTGGCAATGACAGCATATGAATTTGTAACTGTCTGCAATTAGTTGTGGATCTCTGCTAATATGAGAACACACTAAGTCAGAGTGACTTTCTGAAATCCCTCTGATCAAGTTGCCAAAATTCTGTGTACGAGACTTCCTGTTGTGGAAGTCTTAAAATGCAGTAGGCTTAGGGTGTGTATTTATGTTTGGGTTTCAAACCCAGACCATTATGGTAACCCATAATAAGAATGCAATTGTGTTTCTTACCAGAAATTTTTCATAATTGACAATGCAATAAAATAAGTGCTAGAATTTCAACTGTGCTATACTACATGAGTATAAATTACTTATAAGATTTTAAATCAGCTCTTATTTGTTTTGGCTGCTGGCAGAAACAGCCATTTCTTTGGGATTTCCCCAACAGGAAGCAATAATATGCCTAAAGAGGCAGAGATTTCCTTACAAGGTGGATAGCACACAAAGAAGTTTAGATTCATTGCCAGCAGTCTACCAAGTTAACAGAGGAGCTGCTGACTCACAGGAGAGAGGACTTTTAATCATTACCGTCTATGCTTAATGTGAGCATTGTTTGCTGGTATAATCTTTGGAGGTAGTCTGAGTTGCTTTCCAAAGGAAGTTAGTGGATAGATAATATAAAAATTGGGGATATTTCAGTGAACTCATTGGATCGTAGAGATGAGTGAGCAAAGCTTGAATCATGCACTATTAACAAATTGACCATTTTTAGTAAGGTTAAAGATTGGGTGGTAATGTCTCTGAGCAATCTGGAATGACGTTGACTATTTTAATCAGTTTCCTGAGGGGTAACTTTTAGACAGAAGCTTTGGTGATTGTCCCGGTAGATTATTTACTTCAGGAGGCAGATATTACATAGTTTGATGTATATTTTTCATTATCTACCGTAATCACAGACAGGGAATGGAAACGCTTAGTAGATTCTTAAAGCAGTTTAGAAATGGAGGAGTGGACACAAACTGAAGATTAATCCTCACCACCTAGAAATATGGGTTGAACACATGCCTTAATCAGCAGAGAAGCATGTGATAGCAGGAAATATGAGTGTGTTTCACCAGCATAGTTAAAGAATAAACCAGTTTATGTAGAGGAAGCAGTCACTAGCTCAGTTATATAAGTTCTGGTTATATCAAAACCAGGTATTCAAAATGTATTCTGTTGACAGGACATCAGTTTCACTAGCTGTCAGATTGTTTCCAGTAATTTAAAGTGGCCATCTTACTGTTTAGAACTCTGAAAAGTATAAAGAATTTCCCTATACAGGTGGATTTCTCTAGTGCCTAGGTTTTGCTTCCTGACTTGCCATCAGGCTTCATCAATCTGGTAGACAAAGAGTTTCTCTGGTGTAGACTTCATGCATTAGGGCATCCGTATTAATCTTTATATGGATTTCTTGTTTCAGTCTGCATTTTTTGAAGTGTTATAAATATAGAATTATTTGAAGGTTTTTAAAAATAGTGCGGCCTGCGTCAGCTTACACAAATTTCAGGAATGACTGATAAATTCACTGTCTAAAAGCAAGAAGGGTTCAGTTTGAGAAGTCTTGTTTATTCTAGGACAGTTGCTGAATTACTCCAAGTCACTGTTTGCTGGAGTAAGTCTAGAGTAGACAATTTTGTCATCTAGCTTTCTGCCTATCCTATGTTTACTATTACTCCCAAACATAATTCAATTTGGACCAGGAACCTTTTCACATTTTTGACCTTGCTAACATTTGTCATATAAACTCCATTTCCACCTTTCTTTCCTTCTGTCTGCATCTTTTGCATGATTATGTCATTCATGCAGCATCACTATGGCTTGCACTGAGCACTTATGCTGAAGAGATTAGTTTAATAGGTATTTCCTAATTATCAGGGAAATGGCTTTTAACGTGCATGCGCCACCTCAGAGAACACTTGTCTACAATTATTTACAGACTGGTGCACATAACAGGACCTACCTGATGATGTCAGTAATTGGCCAGATATATAAGGACAAAGGTGATCTGATACTATCCTGCTCCTAAATAGTTTACAGCTTTATATGTCATAACCAAAACCTTGAACTGGGCTCAGTAGCTAATTGCCAACAAGAACTGTCTTCAGGGTTACCAGCACATGAAGAACTATAGTTAGGAAAGACTGTGTGTAATGTTAATACCATCTGAAAGTTGCAATAGGAGCTCCTAATCACACCAGTGATTCGGGTTTCCAAGGGCAATGAGGAATCAAGAACTACACCCAAACTATGCTACCTCCTCCATTGCCCCATTTAAATGAAATCACAGTGAAAATGTTGTTGGTAGGAAACTCAAGGGCTTGGACAATTGAACTCTCTTCTTGCAGATCTGTTTCTAACAGTTAGCAGTCGGGTTGCTACTCTTGCTCTGCTGTCATTTAAACTTAGAAATAAATGTTTCAAGTTCTTAATTGTAGTTCTGGCTTTAGGGTCATGGTGGTAGTAAAGCAATAGCAATAGCAATAGCAATAGCACTTAGACTTATATACCGCTTCATAGTGCTTTACAGCCCTCTCTAAGCAGTTTACAGAGTCAGCATATTGCCCCCAACAATCTGGGTCCTCATTTTACCGACCTCGGAAGGATGGAAGGCTGAGTCAACCTTGAGCCTGGTGAGATTCGATCTGCCAAACTGCTGGCAGCCGGTGATCAGCAGAAGTAGCCTGCAGTACTGCATTCTAACCACTGCACCACCGTGGCTCATCATAAAGACCAGTATGTGTCTTTTTGTAAGTTAGTTATGCAGTTCTTTGGTTATCTTTATGATTATTTTTAATTATATTTTTTGTTTTTTGTTTTTCTAGGGTTTTATCACATGGTTTCACTCTCATGTATTGGTTATTACTGGCACAGAGTTAGTTATTTAAGATGGGTAACCACCTAAATTTTCTAAATCTTTATTTTTAAAAAATTCAAAATTGGTGACACGTAGCTCCAAGGTCCTTAATGATCACCCAAATGATTCCATGTGGTTATTAAATAGCACTGAAGGCAGAACATTGCCTTGTGGCACCCCTCAGCATACCTTCCAAGATATGGAAACAAGGCTCAAGATAGAAAGTCACCAGGCAGCAGGGAAACCAATACAATAACAGCAATCCCTTCTACTTCCTAGACACCAACTTCACAGAGTCTCATATCTGGTGATCTGCAGAACAGCACCTCAGAAAGCCACAACCGTCTCCTGAATAACAAAAGCAATTCTCCTACCACTAGGCTGAAGCTGGTGCCACAGGTGAAACCAGAATACGGTAGAATTATAGAGGTTAAGCAAGCATGGGGTAAAGCAGAGAGTATCTTTCCCATGGCATCAGGCTACATAATCTGGACTCAAGGGTCTATTGGATACCATATATAGTATATTAAAAACTGTGTCCAATATTTGGTATGAATACAAGCAATTTTATCCGCATATTTGTTGCATAGGTTTTCTGAGGGGTCTTTTTTCTAGGTCAAGCGACAATAAACAAGAGCCTATAGGCCATCACAATTTAAGGATTAATATTAAATTATAGCTTAGGCCATGTTCTTTTTTACGTGCAATTGAAAAATAGGCTGCCAAATTATGATTTCAACATAGATTTTATTTGTTATTATTTTATTCTGGACATTTTAACTAGATACTCTTTGAGTAGCTTTAATTGTACTGATCTTTGACTGTAATAATAAATATTTGAAATAAACAACAGCCCTTACATGACAATTGCAGAATTGATTCCTTTATTCATTTGTGAAATTTATACCTTGCTTAGTAATCCTCAATGGTTGAGAGTGCACTGAAATGTAGATTACCCATTCACAGTTAAATATCTTAAATTCTATGTCATACTGGCCTCTTATTTTCTAATTAAATATGTGGACCCTCTGTAGTTAGAAGGCCTGATTTTTCTATCCTGGCATTCCTTTATTAATATTTTGCTGTATTGTCTTAAAAAACTGTTACGTTTTTGTGTACCAGTCCTAACTTTCCTTGTGTGTAATTTAAATATTAGACTTCTGATTTTTTGCACAATTTTTCTTTCCATAAGAAGGGAGGGAGGGAGGGAGATGGGGGGGGAAAGGGGGAGGGAAGGAAGGAAGGAAAAAAGGGGGGGAGGGAGGGGGGGAGAGAGGGAGGGAGGGAAGGAGAGAAGGAAGGAAGGAAAGAAGGGAGGGAGGAAAAGAGGAGCATGAGAAACGGAAAAGGAAGGAAGGAAGAGGAAGGAAGGAAGGAAGGAAGGAAGGAAGGAAGGAAGGAAGGAAGGAAGGAAGGAAGGAAGGAAGGAAGGAAGGAAGGAAGGAAGGAAGAAATTCCATTTCAGTTTCTTGACATAGTGAACATATTACATAGTCACATTCTTTTAAATTTATGAGGAGAATATTTGTACTTCAGTCATTTTCTAATGGACCTTGACCCTTATCAAGTCTCAGAGAAATGTATCTCAGAGTCTGTGATGAAACAGCGTTCAGGCCTTTGCAGGCAAGCAGGATGATAATGGCTAATATTGCTTTTAAAGAATATGTGCTCTTTGCGCATGAATCATTCTAGATTGGTCTCTTCAGATACAACCTTTACAACCTCACATTATCTCAGTTGCAGGATCTTTCAGTGGCATCAGTTCACAAGCTCAGCTTTGAAGTTATAAACTTGTCAAGTGATGAAAAAACTAGTGATATTTGTGTGTATTTCTGTTATCACTTCAGGGAGTTTGATATTCATTAAAAAGTTAGGATGTTGTCACATTCCAAGGTCATGTTCACAGAATTCTGTCTAAATATTTTGTCTTCTAGGCAACAGAGAATTTGCTGTAGATGATCTTTTGGAATTCAAATCACATCAATGGTTTGGGGCGTCTGTGAGATCTAAAGAAAATAAAATTTTGGTAAGTCTTCATTTTAAGGCTTCTCACATACCACTACCATGACTGCATAACATGAGACATAAAATACAAGCAATAAAAACATTTTTGGAACAGGAATATATGTTTTAAAGGCTAAAACATATGATAAAATAAAAACAAATCTAGCAGCAAAACCCCCCACAGCCCATTACATAAAAAAGAACCACAACAAAATAAACCAGTGTCTAATCTAAAAGTACTGCTATCATAACATGCTTAAGGGACTAAATAAATATTCAGTTTCTGTGCCAAAATGAATCACTTTACAATATCCAAATATAAATTCTGAAAAGGATATGAAAAGTTCTTCCTTACAGGTCACTTCTTTGATCGGAGCATAGATGGCTTTAACATCCAGTAGATAAATATAGCTTTGTCAATTAATCAGGGCCAAAATCAATTATAGTTATAAGTTTAAAAGCAGCATTTTAAATTGGGTCCAGGGAAGGATTGACAGTCAGTAGAGATAGAAAAACTCTGGAATTAGTTCACTGAAACTGTAGCAATCATATTTAGGACTTTGAAAACAGAAAATGAAATTTCTAAATCAGTGTTTCTCAACTTCAGCAGCTTTAAGACTTGTGGACTTCAACTCCCAGAATTTTCCAGTCAGTGTGCATAAAAGGTTGGCTTGGTTTGTATTGAAATCTTAGTTCTGTCAACTGTAACTCAATTATGTGGGCTCAAGAGCAAGTGATACCTCATGGAGATTCTCTCAGCTTCATTGCACATCAGCATAAAATTGATATACAAACTCTTCCCCCTGAATTTTCTTGGCTCATTCGAACACATGCATGAAGCCACTACTTAACTGAATTGTAAAATACAGCACATCGACTCCTCCCACTTCATAGTTTAGCAAAATCAGCAAACTCATAGTAGGGCTCATTGTAAATTTAATGTGCTTTTGGGGAGGGGGGACTTCAGCCCAGTTGTTTTGAAAGGCACATAATGTCTTATTTGAAAAGTGCATCCAGTAGGTAAACAGTATTCAGTTTGAATAGACTTCTCATCAGCACATTGGTGTTTTTCTTTGTTTTCCATAGCTGTTTGTTCAGAGGCTGCTTGTTGCTCATAACCATTCTTTTCCCTTAATTTTTCCCATGGCCATTGCCCTTTTTAAAGAGCTTTCTAAATACTTCATCTGCAGGCATGTGCTCCTTTATATCACTGGAGAACTGAACAGAAAGCGCAGAGGGAACCTGTGGGAACTTGTTATCTTCACGATGGGTCTAAAGCTGTTGAATATGCTCCTTGCAGGTCAAGTATGTAGAGAATGTCTTGTTACAATTACAGCGCAAATTCTGTTTTCTATGTACCGTCATATTTCATGCATTGTTGGAAGGAATGTTAAACACCCATATTTCCCGTATTGTTCCTTCATCTCTCTACAGTCATTTGGGTGGATCCTTAACAGAGAAAACAATTGAAAGAGCGCAAATCTATCTTTTTAGCACTTTCTCTAGAGTTGGATTTCATAGAAAACACTATGAAGATTTGAATCTGGAAATGAATGGAAGAGGGTAATCGGAGTATGATGACTTGGATTTGCTTGTTCTGCTCCCCCCCCGCCACAATCTCCATGATTTCACAAGTCTGTATCTAACCATGATGATACCAAAATGATAAAAACACAGATTGTGACATCATAATGCGAGCTTTATCCTTTCATACTTGCTCCTAAATTGATCCCTTTTCCCAACTGAGCAGGAATAAGCTGATCTGTTAGGAGATTTGGGGAAAATAATGCAGCAAATCCAAATTATGTATGAACTGGAGCATGTGTGGCACGTTCTGACTAGGATTCAAAAGAAGTCAGGGAACCATTTTGGAGTTAGCTTAACATCTCTTCCAGCCAATCATCTATTTAAAGCACAATACTAAAAGAAAGGCCAAGATCAGAAGAACATACAAATGAAAAGATTGTTAGCATTTCTTTTCTGAAGCTCTGTAGTCAGAGGATTAACCATGTCATAAAAAGCTACTTGGACTCTCTCCTAGTCTGCAAGGGATCTGCAGAGGAATGCCTTTTCCTGTTTTAATGCAAACTGCATTTCATTGCTATGTCTGGCCATAACTGCGTTGTAAATATAGAAGAAAAGAGGAACATGTCATTCTAGAGCATGCTTATCTTTCACATTTATATTTTGAAACAGGCAATATTTTAAGCCAATGTTGTTTGAAATAATTCAGAACAAACCCTTCTCTCATTAGATCAGTATGTCGGTAGATTATACCTGCACAATGTAGGATTGACAAAGCCCTATGAAGTCCTGTTAACTGATGTCAGAAGGATAGTTGTTAACAATTTTGCTTCCGGTGCCTGAGTTCAGCCTCAGAAATGTGGCTGTCAAGCAGAACAGAATACAAGGTTGGCTGTGCTTCTCCTAGCAGGTTGCCAACTGTGTAGTTTTGTCCGAGCTGTAGGAAGTGCAAGGTTATTTGTCACTGAAATGCATTCTCAAAAGCAGCTGGTGAGGTGATCACCTTGTAACTGACCTGCATCACCTAAAAATGTAAATGAGGAATTGCAGGACCGAATACTGCCTCTCATCATTTTTCCCCCTAAGAAGTACTTGTGGATTAAAAAAAATAGGGAGGAGGTAAGAATGAATGAATTATGGGCTATTCACAGTGATGTGGGGAAATGGAATGGAAAAACAAAGAGGTTTCTAAGAAGGTAGAGTAAAAAGACCTAAGCACCCTTTAATACGAGGCTATCCAGAAAAGCCACAGCCTCTCAAGGATATTTCCTATGATGAGTTTTATATATTTGAGTTTTCCTACAATAAATTACAGCATAGTGTTATTTTGAAAGAAAGGAGAAAATTAGAGTTAGCACTGTCCCTCTGTTCGTCTCCTCTTCTGAAGATTTTGAGACTCCATAAGGCAGGGGTATCAAACTGGTGGCCCGCGGGCCAGATGTGTCACGCGCAAGCCACGCCCACCTCAGAAAGGGGAAAACGTCATGATATGTCATGTGACGGCAACGTGACGTGGTGAGTTTGACACCCGGGCCATAAGGGATCCAGATTGCAGAAAACTGATTACTTCCTCCATATTTTCCCCCTTCAAGCTATCCTTCCCAGATGTAAGAACTTTTTTGCCTTATCCTTGCGCTCAAAGCAACTTTCATAGACTCCTCAGTTTGCACACCAGCTTTCCTTATGTTGCGTAGAAATTTTGTATTACACAACTTTACAATCATTTCTATTGTTTCTTATTGCCATAGCAAGCACTGACGCTGAAGGACAAGGCTTTTGTCAAGGTGGATTCAGCATTGATTTTACCCAGGTATGAAAGTTATTTCTGCATGTTTCCTTCTACCTCAAAACTCCACAGCAGAGGGCAAAGTATCTGTAAAACCCAACTCTGGGCAGGGAAATCGACCAGAGGAACTTTACAAGCAACATCTTATTGTTTCATTCCTGTGGCCTTTTTGTACCTGTATTGATATTGCATGCATGTGTAAAAGGTGGGGCTTTAATGGAACAGCCATGCCCCCATCTTGCCTTTTTTGATGAAATTGTCCTAGCTGAAATTATTTACTTTGTCCAGGATTGCATGGGAGGAAATCTACAAAGAAAATAAATGGCTAAAAAAAGAAATATGTTAATCCTTTACCGGATCTTGTTCCTTTACACTTAAATGAGAACTTGGTTTAAAAAATTGTCTTTGATTTTATATTTTAAGCCCCCTTCAAGTATTTTAATTCTGAAAATTTAATTTAAAATGCTGGGATACATAGAGATATGTACATGCATATACATATACACGGAGGCAATGTACATATATTCCTGTATGTACACACATTTGTCATTATACAGTAACAGAAAATGTGTCCATCATGGACAGAAACAGTGAGCAGCAGAGTAGGATGTCATTTCTGTAATCTCAGCTAGCCTTGTTCAAGGCAAAGGATTGCACTTGATACGTAACACAGAAAATTTATTTCCTCCCTTGTAGTAAATGCATTAATAGCAATAGCACTTTAGACTTATATACCGCTTCATAGTGCTTTTACAGCCTCTCTAAGCGGTTTACAGAGTCAGCATATTGCCCCCAATAATCTGGGTCCTCATTTTACCAACCTCGGAAGGATGGAAGGATGAGTCAACCTTGAGCCAGTGAGATTTGAACTGCCGAACTGCAGCTAGCAGTCAGCTGAAGTAGCGTGCAGTACTGCACTCTAACCACTGCGCCACCTCCGCTCTATAATTGAGGGATTGGGACTGTTAAGTGAACAATTGACTCGGTTGAGATGTATTTCCTACAAATTTAGAATTATATGAATGAGCCTTAATGTTACCTTGGCTCAAGTTCACTTCTTGTTTCTAACAATGAGGAACACTTCAAAGATTTTTGCTTCCATGCATCTGTGATCAATCTTAACTATGTGTTAGCCTGGAACAGTGAAATGAAACGAACAAAATGTTAAAAAGTTATGGTATTTATGTAGTTACTTACCAAGCACATCTAAATTGTATTAAAGTAACCAAAATATCCTTACAATTCCCAAGGCATGTCACAACTTTTGAGCACCTCTAATGTTTGGAAATTGAACGTTGACAAATTTGACAGGCCCTACATGCAAGGCTTGTTCAAGTCATTACTTATTTATCACAGCATCCAAATAAAAGTGCAATGTTCAAACCAGAAATTAAATTTAGTAAAAATGTGGCCTGATAAAATTAAACTAGGATCAGAAACCAATGTGATTTTGATTTCTTTGTTTAAACTTTATCATCCTCAAGGATAGGCGTCCATAGAGGCTGGCTGCTTTTATCAAAATGATGAAAGCAATGTTACCATAAGCTCCATTCCTTTCAAATGTGTGTGCAACATCATGACACATGTACGAAAGGAGCAGTCTTTGCATCCTAACACTGTTTTTTCTCTTTGAAATAATAGAAAATACTTGTAGCTTGGGTTTTAGATTTTGGCAGTGGTTTGCTCTCCAAGCTTGTTTCAATTTAGTTTCTGAACGTTTCATTACCAGACTAGGTAACATCATCAGCAGGTTTTCCTTGTCCTATTCTCCTTAGCTTATAAATGTCTCGTGTGCCAGTTTGGTCAGTTGGTCGTGTGATTGGTTGTTCATTTGGAGCGATATTTAAATTCTGAGCAGCTGATTGGTTCTCTTGTTGATTTCGATGGTCTGTTTTTCTCTTTCTGCCTGCTTTCATCATTCTACATGCCACAGCTGCCACTGACCACAGTTGGTGTAAACCAGTGGTTCCCAACGTGGGGCCCACGCCCCACAGGGGGGCAATTTGATTTTTAATGGGGGCAATTGGAACCTTGTTTAAACCAAGTTAATGGCCTTTTATGCTTCCTCCGCGTGAGTAGGAGTTCACTTTTTGAATAGTAAGAATTATATGTCACAGAGGGGGGCATCAGGATTTTAGAGATGCTTAGGTGGGGCATGGCCAAAAAAAGGTTGGGAACCACTGGTGTAAACCTACAAGTTGGTGCTTCCAATCTTTTCCACCTCCTAATATTTCCTGGAAGAGGATAGAAAAGAGAGGACACTCACTTCTGGGCTTCAGCAAACTCATGTTCACGACCCTAAATTATGTCTTAGCTTTGCAGCTAATGCACATCATTGATGTCTTAACCATTCTATACAGTGGGTGAGAATTATTATTATTTTTTTCCCAATAAGAAGAGGGGAAATACATTTGCCTAACAGTGTCTATTCAATCAATGGGTAACAATGAGATTTAAATGAGATGTGTTGTGCAACATTTCCTAGAGATTTTTTTTAACAATCACAGAACATTACAGAACTGTGAAACAGGGAAGTTGAAATACTGCAAAATATGAATGCACTTAACAATATGGTGGGAAATAATAAACAGAAATACTAGTACCGTATTAGACTGGCCAGGATTCTCTGTGAAGGGAATTATATGAAGTTCGACACATCTGAAAAAGCAAAAAAATAAAAATAAAATCATTGATCAGACACAGTGGAGCAATCTTCAGTCACTGAATGTTGTAACAAGTTCAGCTCAGTCTGAGTATTTATTTTTAGATATTGCAGTAAAGAAACCTCTTTTTCTCTCTGTCTTTCCTGTCTAGAAAGACAGAGTTCTACTTGGAGGACCTGGAAGCTTTTATTGGCAAGGTAAAACAAGGGATTTGATGAATAAAATGATGGTTACTTAATTTGTTTACTCTTGGCCTGATGTAAAACAAAAATGATTATTATTTTTTTTATTCCACAGATATTATGAGTTAGAAGTAGCTGAAATAGACATGTTATGTGGGAATGCTTAGTCTTTTTCCTATTGACCTTTCTTAGCTGTTTTTCTCCTATGAGGTACCTGATCCTCATAAGGCTATAAGCAGCTGTAGGAAGGGAAAATGCATTAACTTTAGTGGATTCCCTGTTGTAAAGCAGAAATATCTTTTTAGGGCACCTGAATATTACAGAAATCCCAATATAAAATAACATTTCCTGGTGACAGGCAGAGGCCTAAGCATAGAATATGTAAACAGTGATTATATTGTTTACACATCCCTGAAATAGCTCAATTTTCAAATAGTAATGACCATTTACATTTAATAAAATACATATTTATATATGTAATTTAATCAAATTACACTATCTGGGCTACCAGACTTCAGATAGTTATCAGGAGGCAGCAAATTCTTTACTTCCATTAAGTTGTCATCTGGTTTTTTGCAATCCAGAGATTTTTTTTTTTGATTTTTTTTTCCATAGTTAACTATTAAACGAAGCTATTGCTCTGCTCAAAATTTGAAAATTTTCAGGCAGGAGAAGTTGTAGAGATTCAGTTATGCACATCTGCATGTTAGGCTTTAATGCCTCATGCTTTTGGTAAATTAGGATCCCGAATACAAAAACAGCAATGAATATGATTTGTCTTTATAATGCTGCAAGATTGCTGTTTTTCTACCACAGAATACTGTTGTGGAGATTAATCTGAGTGGGTTTTTCCAGCTAATTGCTATCAATTGTGGGTTTAGCCAGACACTCCAGCCTAGGAATTAGGTGTAAGTGCATTTGTTGAATTTTGAACCACTCAACAAGGTACTTAAATAATGGATACAGGTCACTCTGTTAAATCTATACTGTAGTATACTTCTATGAACTATAGAAGACCTTCTGCTAAGGAGCGTTAAATTTAAATTTACTGACAAAGAAATAGAGGGAGACAAGTTGTCTCCTTTTATTTCTTTGTTGGTAAATTTAAATTTAACACAAAAATAGTTGGTTGCGGAAGCGACTGCCTGCGAAGGCTCCTGGATTGGGGTTGAAAGGCGGAAGCGCAAGCAGTATTCTCCATCCCATATTTGGGTAGACCAGGTTGCCCTGATAGACCTGTCTCACCGGAAAAACACTTCTGCTAAGGACTTATAGATCATATCTTAATTGTGAGTATGTCACATAGGATCGTGCTGTCTTTATCCCTTTTGTCAGGTCAAAGATATGCTTGGTTAAATTCTTTACACCTCTTTATTGAAATGAAACAATAAATTGTTATTTTATTTCTAGACTTAGTTTGGCTTTCCTCTATAGTCCTATTCACAATTACCTAGTAATAGCAATAGCACTTAGACTTATATACCACTTCACAGTGCTTTACAGTCTTCTCTAAGCTGTTTACAGAGTCAGCATATTGCCCCCAACAATAGGACTAGTTTCAAGCTGACATTATAGAATTGCATTTTATGACGAGACAACAAATATCTGCTCAGAACTGTATTATTTCAAGGTATTCCCTTTTGTTTTTCTCCAGGCCAGCTAATCTCTGATCAAGTGGCTGAGATTGTGTCAAAATACAGCGCTAAAGTCTACACAACCAAATATGATCACCAGTTAGCAACGCGGTCAGCTAGTGCTACTTTCGATGACAGTTATTTGGGTGGGTACTTGACTCTGAAACAGGAAATGTTGTAAATTTGTGATAAAACCAATCTTGGCGTTCTTCATCCTAACACTCAACTGGGATGAAGCTTCCCAAGGAAATCAGTGAACGTATGTTTCTTTTTGATGTTTCCAAAAGAAGAACTGTCCTATATATAGCCATTTTTTAAAAAAAAAAATATGACTGGCACATATTTACTGGAGAGTTTTCAGTTTCCATCTTCAAGTAATTATTTTTAAAAATGCAGTTCATACTTAACCTGTATTGGATAGAGAATTCTAATTCTGCAGTTGTGTACAGGTAGTCCTCAACTTACAAGTTTGTTTAGTGACCGTTCCAAGTTAAAACAGCACTGAAAAAAGTGACATGACCGTTTTTCACAGTTATGACCTTTGCAGTTTCCCCATGGTCATGTGATCAAAATTCAGAAACTTGGCAACTGACTCATATTTATGATGGGTCGCAGTGTCCCGTGGTCATGTGGTCCCCCATTTGTGTCCTTCTGACAAGCAAAGTCAATGGTGAAGCCAGATTCACTTAACAACTGTGTTACTAACTTAACAACTGCAGTGATTCATTTAACAACTGAGGCAAGGAAGGTCGTAAAATGGGGCAAATGTCTCTTAACAAATGTCTCAATTAACAACAGAAATTTCGGGCTCAGTTATGGTTGTAAGTGATGATTACCTATATTCAGTTTTTTCCAATTGTGAAAGAGAAATAGCACCCCCTATTAGTCAACAGTGAGAATGATTTCAGCAGCTCCATGAACAGGTTTATTTTAAAATAGATGTCTAAAAATGTTTTTGGGTGCATCTGAAAATAGAGTATCTCCATGAATTATTGAATTATTAATATTAATTCTTGAGTTCTCATTTTCTCATTTTCATGCTTGACAGGTTATTCAGTTGCTGTAGGGGATTTCAATGGTGATGGCATAGAAGGTATGTCTTGTTCATATTTGCATAAACTGTCCAGAAACTAATGAATTTTGAATACGGGGGGGGGAGGGGATTGAAGAAGTGCTAGGAAATAAATAATCCAGATGACCTGTTGAAATCTGTATTAACTTTTGCATGTCTGAGTCTATTTATTTCAGCTACTGTATTTTTCCTTGGGGCTGTGAAAGAATAAAGATCAGAGAAAATTCTTTCTGCTTTCATTGCAGATGTAGTAAGAGGAAAATAGAAGATTGTTGTTGACTGTTGGTGTCATTTCAATATATTCTGCCTCTCAGAAGTATCCTCAGTGATCACAAAATGTAACCTCACAATGTAATCCCCTTTTCTGTGTTTTCATTACAACCCATGCAAGTACCTGAGGGACAGAATTTGTGTTGCAGTGAAAACACATGTTTTATCATTCCCCTCCCTCCTTTCCCCATGGATGCACATAATCTTGATGCACATAATTTTAAGAGCCGTGGTTGCGCAGTGGTTAGAATGTAGTATTGCAGGCTAACTCTGCCGACTGTGCAGTTTGATTGTAACCGGTTCAAAGGTTGACTCAGCCTTCCATCCTTCCGAGGTCAGTAAAATGAGGACCCAGATTGTTGGGGGCAATACGCTGACTCTGTAAACCACTCAGAGAGTGCGGTAAAGCACTGTGAAGCAGTATATAAGTCTAAATGCTATTCTATTGCTATTAAGGAAGCACAATTGGTGCTTACCTTTGAAAGCTTCCCTGGAGCCCTGCAGGAGAATGATGCCACAATAAGATAATTTCCCCCATGATGTAATAGCAATAGCACTTAGACTTACAGTATATACCACTTCATAGTGCTTTACAGCCCTCTTTAAGCGGTTTACAGAGTCAGCATATTGCCCCCAACAATCTGGGTCCTCATTTCACCCACCTCGGAAGGATGGAAGGCTGAGTCAACCTTGAACACTTCAGAATCGAACTCCTGGAGTGAGCAGTGAGTTAGCCTGCAGTACTACATTCTAACCACTGCGGCACCACAGCTCTACAATTCTACAGTTCAACGTTGTTTGAGCAAAATGGAATCGAGTCACTCCAAAAAGGCAGTTGTATCCCTGAGTGAATTGGAGTGAATCGGACCTGCAGAAATATGCATCCGACCCTCCATCTGTTCCTCCATCTGTGGAACGGGTATCATGGGTGAAGTGGACTCACAGTCTTTTCCCCACTCTTCATACCTCTCTAAAAGACTTCAAACTCCTCTTGCAGACTGGGAACTTTCCAGAAGAAAAAAGACTAGATCTCAGGAGTGAAAAAAGAAATAGTGTACCTATCCAGAAATGACCTATGCCACTGGCTCAAACCTTCTGGGGGGGAAAAAATCAAAGGAAAAGGAGACAACATTTTTAAAAGGAATTTCTGTGTAAGGAGAATTAGTTATACATCTTGTTCCCACGGTCTTACATGATTCTCCTACTCTTATTACCATTACTTACTGCCAGTATATCATACATTTTGTCTTTATTGCTTTGTATATTGCCAACCTATAAGTACGTAAGGAATCTGTTCCAGTTAAAATAGTTCTCTTATACTGTAGCTAATGGATAGAGAGCCAGTTTGGGGTAGTGGTTAAAATACCAGCCTAATAACCAGAAGACCGTGAGTTCTAGTCCCATTTTAGGCACAAAACCAGCTGGGTGGTCTTGGGCCAGTCACTCTCTCTCAGCCCTAGGAAGGAGGCAAACCACTTCCAAAACCTCTGCCAAGAAAACTGCAAGGATTTGGTCAGGCATACTCTGAGAATCAGATATGATTGAACAGATAGGAAAAGCTAATGAATAAATTAAGCTAAGCCTTTATGAAAATAAGAATAATATTGTGAACTAGATGGGAAAACTTTCTGTGGATGTGATGTGCCGGTGCCTGGAAGCTGTGAGGGTCTGGATGGGTGTCAACAGGCTCAGACTTAACCCAGAGAAGACTGAGTGGCTGTGGGTACTGCCTCCTAAAGACTGTATCGACTGTCCATCCTTGGTTCTGGGGGGAGAGAAATTGTCCCCCTCAGAACGGGTTCGCAATTTGGGTGTCCTAGATCCACAGCTAAGATTAGAGCAACATCTAACAGCTGTGGCTAGGGGGCCGTCGTGGGTGCACCTAGGTACACCCACATTACACCAATCCTCCACGAGCTGTACTGGCTTCCTATTGGTCTCCGGGCAAAATTCAAGGTGTTGGTTATTACCTTTAAAGCCCTTCATGGCTCAGGGTCAGGTAATCTTCGAGACTGCCTTCTACCGCATAGCTCCCAGCGACCGGTGAGATCCCACAGAGTTGGTCTCCTCCAGGTCCCGTCAGCTAAACAGTGTCGGCTGGCAGGCCCGTGGGGGGGGGGGGCTTCTCTGTGGCTGCCCCGGCTCTCTGGAACCAGCTACCCCCTGAGATCCGGACTGCCCCCTCCCTATTGGCCTTCCGGAAAGCATTGAAGACCTGGCTTTTCCGGCAAGCTTGGGGCCGTTGATCTCGCAATTTGCGAGGTCCGGCCTTGAATGATATGTATGTATGTGATTGTTAACTGGTTTTCTTATATTTTATGATGTTTTTAAATGTATTTTCTATACCCTGTTGTAAGCCGCCCAGAGTCCTTCAGGAGTTGGGCGGCATAGAAATACAATTAATTAAATTAAATTGAATTAAATTCTGAAGGGCATTGATTCTACCTGCACAGGTGATGGAAAATTCCTTTTATGTTTTCAGATTTTGTGTCGGGTGTCCCAAGAGCAGCAAAAACTTTGGGCATGGTAAGGAATTTAAATAAGGCAGTATTAAATAATTGATTTATTTTTTTTAGCAGCCATTCACATATGTAATGGTACAGAACTTTATATATATATATATATATATTGTGCAGGTATCCATTTACAATGGGGAAACCATGGCATCCATGTATAACTTCACTGGAGAACAGGTATGACTTGGTTTCTATAAGAGGAAAATATTTTTATATTTATGTTTATCTTTTACCAGGATAGGAATATCGGTGCTATAATAAACAAATTTAGTGAGGAAAAAATAGGAAAGAAAAATATCTTAGAAAGAAAATGTGGTCATAAGCCAACTGTAATAATTAAATTCAAACATCATGGCTTCTGTGTATTACAATTCTGAGAGAAGGTGCTGTTTCTGGTGATTTTTGGCTAAGCTGATGGAAGATGCCTTCCCAGTTCAATGTTCCCTCTGATTCTAGCAAGTGAAATAATTGATGGAAGAAGAAGAACCAATTAGTAATTAGCCTGAACAGGCCAATAGCAAAAGCATTGGTTTTTTTTTTACCTCTTACAGATTTAAAAGTATATGCCATCTGATGTAATCTGATTAGATCAGGGGTCCCCAACCAGTGGGCTGCAGCCCACTACCGTGTTTCCCCGAAAATAAGACCCTATCTTATATTTTTTTTGAACCCTGAAATAAGCGCTTGGCCTTATTGCCATGCACTCAAAAGCCCGATTGGGCTTATTATCAGGGGATGTCTTATTTTGGGGGAAACAGGGTAGTGGGGCCGTGAGGGGTTTGCAGCCGGGCCGCAGAAACGGCTGGTGAGTATGCGCACGCACATCCTCACTTGCACAAAAAGCGGGCGAGCGTGTGCACGCTCCATTTAAGTGAGGAGCAGGCGTACATGCGCACTATGCATGTAAATGGAGCTGCACGCATGCTTTCTAGCCACTCAACCGGAACCATTCCCCCCACACCCCGGTCCACAAAGCTGGAAATTTTGGGGAACTCTGGATTAGATTGTTCTTCCCACAAAAGAGAACCCATTGTCTTCTAAAACAGTCTTGTTATCCAAGGGGAGGATGGAATCACAACCATTCATTTATCATTTTAGGAGGTCACAACCCCACAGAGTTGAGAAACCCTGCTTGAAAGCATCCATGTTCAACTTCAGTCCCACTGGAGCAGCCTTACCATTTATAAATGTTCCTTATTCCTCTTAAAATGGAAATTCTATGAGTAGTTATATAGGTGGAGAATATCCAGTGAAGTGCTTCCTTTCACAATACTATTAGTAAAATAAAAAGGGTAAAATGTGATCTGTGTGCTTCCTATAACAAGGGGAAACGTTCTATTTTTCTGTTCTGATAATAAAGTAACAAATATGCAGAAATAACAAGGAGAAAAAAAAGTTACACTTATGGCATTTGAAATATGCATGGCAAGAAAGCTTTTAGCAGGTGTAAAATACCTCTAACTCCTAGTTATTTCTGTTTAATGCAGCATTTCTTTTGTTCAACTTTGTTACCCAGATAGCTGCTTATTTTGGATATTCTGTAGCTGCCACAGATATCAATGGAGATCAGTAAGTTATGCTTTTGTTTCATACTTCTTGAAAAGGAAAAAAAAAATCTCTTTCTGTAAAATCTTGCCTAAGTTAAAAATAAAATGTTTGAAAGAACAATGGAAATCTGTTAACATACCTATTTAACTCTCTTCCCCTCCCCCTTTTGGGAGTTTCTTCTGTTAAGATTGCTTGATATAGTTCTCCAAACATTTCACAAATAGCATATTTAATCACAGATAAGCTTGTCCACAGATTAAGCCAACCCTCAAAATTTCAGCCAAAATACCATGAAAAAATGCATCACTTGCAAATAAGCCGACACTTGAATTTTTAACTGCAGCAATGAGTGGAAAACTGCAAAGTGTTATGTTGTCGTTTGTAAAAATCACATGATTTTAAGCCCATGATAAATAGATCCTAATTTTTGGGGGGTTTATTTTGGAACCCAACATTCTCGGCTTATTCACGAGTATATACAGTATATTGTCTTTTGGAATCCTCCCTGGTAGAGCTTCATATCCTGTGAGTGGAGAAGTTATTCTTTTTGATTGTATTTCCAGCCTCAAATCTCTCATCAGCCTTTACAGGTGGTCCTCATTTAGCAACTGCCTTGATTGGTGACCGTTCATAGTTATGATGGTGATGAAAAAGAGTAACTTTATAATCAACCCTTACATTAATGACCTTTGCAGATTTGTAAAGCAAAGGAAAACTGAAGAAGGATCATAAGCATAGTCACAGTTTCACTTAGCAACCACTTAGCAACCAAGTTGTTGATCTCAGTTGTGGTAGTTAAAGGACACAACCTGTACTTCTATCCAGCACTACTACTTTCTCTAGTTCTCCTAGTCCTCAACCTCCTTTCTTCCCTTTTTCTTTCCCCACTCACTCCTGACTGCTGCATTTTATGACTAAACCATATTTGTGAGGGTTTTTTGTCCTAATGAATTATACCCCCAATGCAATCCTAAGCACGTTAAGCCTCAGGCATAAGTGCCACTGGTGGGACTGATTTTCTAGTCAGCCTGTTATGATTGTGACCTTGTCTGTTTTATAATTCTTTTGGCCACAAGAGATACGACCTGGGATTCAATTCCAGTCATACACAGCTCCTTCCATTCTTGGGATCTCCATCCTCTCCTCCTTCCCCCAATCGCTGTGTACTCCGTGAAGCATAATGGGCTACAGCGATGCATATAACAGAGATCTTTGTACTGAATGAACAACTTTCTCTCCGTCTCTCTCTGCCTCTGCCCTCAACTTTAGCTATACAGATTTGCTTGTAGGTGCCCCACTCTTTATGGATCGTGGTTCAGATGGCAAGCTTCTGGAAGTGGGCCAGGTGTCTCTTTACCTTCAAGAAGCCTCTGGAGGCTTTCAGAGTTCAGCCATGAAGTTGAATGGCTTTGAAGTCTTTGCAAGATTCAGCAGTTCAGTTGCCCCTTTGGGAGACCTTGATCAGGATGGCTTCAATGGTAATGCATTCAGTCATGATTGTTGTTGTTAACTATTGTGTTGATTACACTTTTTCGCACCACAAGGATTTTAAACTTTTTAGTTATAACTTGATCATTAAATCCTGTGGTTTGGTTCAAAATGGTGGTGTTTGAATTTTTTATTTATTTATTTTTTGTTTTGGTTATTTTAATGCTTTGATAGGCCTTGCTCTAATCTAGCAAGCAAATGTTGTGTGAGTTAATGCATCTTTTTAAAATATTAAGCTTTGAAAAAGTACTGCACAAATAAAGAATAATACACGCATTTATTTTAACTGCGAATCACCTGCACTTCTGTATCAAATACTACCTTACATAAAATTATCTCTAATTAATAGGATTAGTGCTAAATTATTTACACTTTGAATTTGAAAATATATCTTTAAACTAGGTAGTTTTCAACTTATAATGACAATTGGAACTAGAAATTCTGGTGCTAAGCAATGTGGTTGTAAAGCATGACAACAGTGCTTAGTGACAGCAATCCCTACAGTCCCAGTTGCTGTAGGTAACCAAATCCCACTGTTGTTAGGCAAGGCACCTTCCTGCTACCTTCCCATAAATACGGTCATTGGGAAGCCGGCTGGAAGTTTCAAGAGCTAGGCTGACGGGCAGGTAAGTAAGTGGCTGCTACCAGCTGGGAGAGGGAGCAAGAGGAGATGCAAGGCGTGTATGAGAGGCACGGGTCAGGAAGAGTGTGATGGACTGTGTGAGGGGAGCTTGAGGATGCAAGGGAGGCATGACAAGGGTCAGGGAGAGTGCGCACATAACTGGCATGGCACGAGCACAAGTGGGGTATGCAGATCGAGGAGACTTACTCCAGCAACTTGCAACTTTTCCTGCCAGTTTCCCCATTGATTTTCTGGAGAAGCCAGTAGGGAAGGTCGCAAATGTAGTCATGTGATTATGGGGCAATGCAACTGATTGTAAGTCCAAACAGATTGCCAAATGCCCAAATTGCAATCGCAGAACGGTGGAGATGCTGGGACAGCTGGAACTCAGAAGAGCAATTGTAACCACCATTTTTTCAGTGCCATCATAACTTCAAACAGTCACTGAACAAATGAGCACCTCTTTACACTACTAATTTGAAAATATAGGTGTACCTTTACACCACTAATTTGAAAATATATCTATCAGATTGAATTGGCTGTAATCCATGTTTAAGAGGAAGTCCACTGTTGTTTTAAATGGGTTATGGCAGAACCCCTTGAAATGTACATTGGCTTAGTCCAACTTAATCCATGACCCTTTATTCCATAACCCTGTGCTTGTTCATATTTATGCTAAAGATTTTTCACTTTGCTTGTAGACATAGCAGTTGCAGCACCTTATGGTGGAGAAAACAAGAAAGGACTGGTTTATATCTACAATGGGAGAGCCACAGGATTGAATGGAATGCCATCTCAGATCCTTGAAGGACAATGGGCCTCTGAAGCAATGCCACCAAGTTTTGGATATGCCCTGAAAGGAGCTATTGATGTGGACAAAAATGGCTACCCAGGTGATGTTTCTATAGTGGTAATGACTTATGTTCAGTGGATTGCAAATATATTCGCATTTATGCAGTGTATCTTTCTCTCCTTTCTATTCCCAACTCACCCTCTTATAACCCCCCCATCTTCTCTAGAATGTTCTCTGCTGTGTAGAACAAAGCTGAGGAATATACAGACTCTATTTTGCATTCCATTGTAGCTAGTGGACACAACTGAATATAATACAATGCAAGATTGTATGGATTAAAGTAGCATTTAACTCAGGGAAAGCCCTATTTTAATTTATTTAGTTTTAAAATATTAATAATCATGGTGATAAGTTTTCAACTGTAGACAAATATCCAATCTAAAAATCTGCATACGTTTTTTCTACTTTCAGACTTGATTGTAGGAGCTTTTGGTGTTGACCGAGTTGCGTTATACAGGTATGTTTTCAGAAGAATATTAGTAGAGAAATCCAGTTCATGTCAGCAGCTAGAAAAGAAAAGAAATAGCTCTTATTAAATGGGAGGCATACTTGAAACCAGGCCTTAGTCACAACCACTTGTCTCTGGAAAGCTCAAAAGTAGAATGTGAGGGTATTAATATCTTCTGACATGAAATTATTTAGCAATCTTTACTGAGAAACATGCTGTCTCTGATTTAGAAGCCATTGTGACTTGAAAATTTATCTGTCATGAATTTGATTCTTTCTCTTTAAAGCCATCCAAGTTGCTAGCTATTCCTGTATCTTATTGGAATGAATTCACCAATTTTGACTATGTGCTGGGAGGAAAATATTAAAAATACTAATTTCCCTGGAATCTCTCCCCTTTCAACTTCATGAGCTGATTTTAAGTTCCTGTACTATGAAATGTCTCTTCATTCTCTTTGTCTGTTCCATGCATAATTTTCTACAGCTTTGTGGATACCTAAACAAAAAAGCCGCCAATTCTCATAGCAGAGTTGTCCAAGTCCCTTGATTAGGTTGGTGGCTATTTCTGTTTAAAATTGTTGTCCAAAATATTTTCCCTCTTGCTATTTTCTACTTTCTTCTTCAAACCCTTTGAATATACAACTTCACCTTTCATTATCTAGTGATTCATGCAGGTGCCCCTTTCTAGTTTTTCTTCGTTTCTTTACAAAGGGCCCGGCCAGTCATTACTGTGAATGCTGGATTAGAAGTTACCCCAACAATTTTAAATCCAGAGAACAAAATCTGTGAAGAAAATGGTCAAAAGGTTTCTTGGTAAGTTCAATAGATTCCCCATTAAGTGTTTGCAATTAACATTGTAAGTCAAATTAAGGAACCAGGAACTTCTGTAGCTGATGAAAGTGAATAATGCAAGAGCGAGTGTCTTTCCTTTCACCATGCTTCCTAGTCGTATCACAGGATTCAAATGCATTATTTTAATTGCAGAAGGTTGCTTCCTTATATCTGATTCTGAGTTTCCCTTCTTCGAAAGCAGTGAACTATGTTGAAATCCTTCTTCATGTTTATAACACTGTAAAAGGTTCCTCCAAATGGGAAAGGAATTAGATTCATTGTATAGAATGTAAAGCCCCATTTGAATCCTGGTGAATTCCATGAATCTGAATTCTAAGCTTTTTCTTGAATGATTAACAAAACTGAGGGCTAACTCAACCCAGAAAAGTAATACTCTGTTGAATGGTGTAAATTTGCCCATGCCTTTATCTAACCATTCCCAACCGTTTTGATTAGACTTACAACTATGTGAAAAGTTTCTTGAGCTTCCTCTTTCTAGCTCAAATATACAACACATCTTAGACTCTTCAAAGTTGATTGAAATTAAGCATCTAAAATTGCTCTGTACATGCAGAACAGATCAGTTAATCTAGTAATAACATATATTTAATAAGTGCAAATTGAAGAAGTGGTAAAGAAGTATTTTAAAACTAAATTTAATGATTCTTGGCATCAAGACTCTTGCACTGGAGTTGGATCCTAATCCCAATTCTGAAACACTGATCTGAGAGCACATGAGAATGTATACCCTTTCCATATTCATAGACTTACATCTTGCACTTGGCCTGTCTATTACCAAAAAAATATTGTTTTTTATTATTCTTCTTTAATTCTCTCAATAGTTTTAAAGTAAAGTTCTGCTTAAAAGCTGACGGCAAAGGGAATCTCCCCACGGAACTCAGTAAGTTCTATAGATTTGTTTTATTGCACATGTAAAATTAATAGTTTAACATACTGTACTTGTGTGTTCATACTATAAACTGACAAGTCTTTAAACTTTGGGAGCTGGTCCAAGCTCCACCAGTATTAAGACATAAATAAAGCTACTCAGTACTACCTAGAAGGTGGGTGATGGATTTGTGCTGATTGCTGGTCAGAAACAGATTTACTTTAGAAGCAGCTTGAGCTTTCTGGCAGGTAACATCCATCTGGCCTCTGATACTGAAAGCTCAGAATTAATTATTTACCAGACCATGAACATAGGGATTGAGGGCACACAAAATAGCTCAGTGCTCTGGTCATCCACAGTTGCTGCAAATATCTGCCAAGAGTGATTACATTTGTATATAAGTTGTGAATGCTCCAACATTGGAAGTTTTTAAGGAGAGATTGGACAATCATTTGTCAAATGGTATAGGGTTTCCTGCCTGAGCAGGGGGTTGGACTAGAAGATCTCCAAGGCCCCTTCCAACTATGTCATTCTGTTATTTTGTTACAGCATGTGTTTGTTTGTTTGCTTACTCTGAGAGGCTCATTCTTAGTCTTTTCATCCAAGAAAGCTTGGGGGCTTTCTGTGGGAGGGGTTGGGCACATGGGTAAGATCACAAACCTGAAGGCGAGCAAGTACTGCCCTACTTCTCCCTAAGTCAAATTTTACGAGCCCAGCTGTCACAAGGGCAGAATAGGTGAGGAAGGATCTGGAAGGTCAGGCAAGGTGCCCAGCATTAACAGTTGCCAACTCAAATAGCCTATTTGAGGCTACCATAATGTTGCTTAACATTACCTACCATCCCTCATCTTTAGCTGGAACTGCTATGTATGGTGGAAATTGTGATTCAACATCTTCCAAAGGGCTATATATAATAGAGTAAACTGTAGTGATTAAAAATAAGTAGCCTTTGTATAAATGAATGAAAAGTCTGTTGCAGCCTTTAGGCTAATGAACCAGTCCAACATGGAGGCCTCATAATAATTTGAGATCTCTGCACTAGAGCGTACACCTCCTATTTCATTTTGAAAACAAGGCGTCAAAATAGACATCTAAAAAAAGTCCTCTAAGATACCTAGTATAAAGGCCAAGAGCAATTGCCAACATATTTGCTTTCTGCAACCCCTGTTAACTCATATTATGAATGGTGTTGGATCTCCCTTGAATGCTTCTCAGCGACAGCCTTTCCAACTACTGAGAAAAACACCAATGGTTGCTGCAGAGAACACACAGATCTAAAGGCTGTATTACTAAAATGTTTTTGTGTTTGGTGATAGCTTTCCATGTGGAGCTCCTGTTGGACAAACTTAAACAAAAAGGTGCCATAAGGCGAGCTCTGTTTCTCCACAACAGACAACCGGGTCACTCAAAGAACATGACAGTCTCCAAAGGAGGTCGAAAGAGTTGTGAAGAACTTGATGCTTTTTTAAGGGTAAAAATATACACAACTGTACTTTGCCCTGATTCGCTTTTTCTTTCGTGTGGTATGGTTTATGTTAGCAGCTTCCAGTGTCAACGGCCAACTTCATGATTTGTACATTATCTAGTTTTACCATAGATATTTTCTCCATATTTTTTTTAATGAAATGGCTATGTCCATGCAAAATGTCCAAATGTGTCCAGCTGTAAATAAAATGGAACATGAACCATGTGGATGGTCACATTTCTTGATCCAGTGTTTGGAGTCAAACATTTTCTTTGGAATTGCCTCGATTCTGCACAAAGATGGAGAAAACTAAACATAAAGAAGCAAGAGACATTTTACCCATTGATCTCACTGGTGCTTTGACTCATTAATCTCTCTGGAACTTGCCAGACTTTTATAGCTGATGATTTTTCTCTTTACCCCTAGGCTAATGCAGTACTTATAGATTATTGCAAATATTTGTAGCAGACCCTTGTAGAGAGCAATAGAAATGACTGTGGAGAAACTACACAGAAACAACATCTGCAAAAACATGCTTTCAGCACAGGAAACAGAAAGTGTGACAAGGAAATACAGATCCTCTCTAATTCACCAGAGTATAAGAGGGAGATAGGGAGGAGGAAGAAGAAAAATCAGTCAGGCTTCAGGATTCTATTACTAGATTTTATATCCATAAAATAGAGTTCAGTCAGACTTGTGACATCTGTTTCCTGACTGGGTCTCCCTCAAAGGGCAGACAACATTTGATAGAAGTCATATTCGCCAAATTCTGCAATTCTGATTTTTGTTTTATTTTAAAACATAACCCCCATTTTGTCCTTTCTAGGATGAATCTGAATTTCGAGATAAGCTTACTCCAATTACTATATTCATGGAATATCAACTGGATTACAAAACTGCTTTGGATTCTACTGGTTTACAACCCATCCTCAACCAATTCACTCCTGCAAATATTAGCAGACAGGTATAAAACTGAGAAGTGTAATACACATTTTTTGCAACCAGCAAGGTGTTTTTTTTAATGTTAATGATATTTTTAAGAAATTGTATTAGAGAAAGAAAGGATATTAACTCCCCCCCCCTTTGTATTAGTTTTTCTGACCAATTGTACAGTTTTCTCTTTTAAAAGAAATAGTAGTTCTTTGATGTCATTTTTCTGAGTTGAACAAAAACACCATTTCTTGAACCAAGCATGCAAGCACCAAGTATTTTGCTATTCCTCCCTATTATAAAATTTATTCCCACAAGAAAAGTTTTCATATTACTACTTGGCTTAGCGCCAAAGTAAAATGAAGGTGAATTACATCAGTCTTCAGTAATCTGACAAAACAAGAATAAAGAGTCGGATATTTGGGATTTAATTTTATTTTTTCTCAAATCTAGGCTCATATTCTTTTGGATTGTGGGGAAGATAATATCTGCCGTCCAGATTTAAAAGTGACTGTTGACAGGTAAATTCTGGTTGATTTTTTTTATTCTAAAGGTATATAAATATGATTAACAAAGGAGTAAATAAGCACAAATGTGAAGATGAGAGCATAAAAACTGAAATTGGCAAGGCAGAGCGTAGTGATTCTGAAGCTAGAGAGAGCTACCTCATGTGTCTCGGCAGTTGAACATCAAGCAACCAGCCAAGTATCTATTAATTTGGAAGCATGGAAGGAGGAAACCCAGAGAACAGATTCTAAGGTCTCCGACTTCTCCAGACTTGGGTAGTGGGCAATCAGTTGCATTGAGAGGCTTCATTCTTGTCTGCAATATTTATTCTGATCTAGCTAAATCATGTCTGGGAAACCTCCGCCAAGCTAGCTGAATGCTGAATGAATAGTGAAATGTTTGGAGTTCTGTGATTTTATGGCCATCTTGATTTGCTAACATTCACTCAGTTCAACATATTATACCTTACTTTTTAAAGTAAGAAATGAAAGACTCTTTATCACATGCGCACAGCCCTTTCACTTTTGTTGGAAGATAGGAAGCATTTTTTTAAATCTGATAGTTTTGTTTACACTGAGAAACTCTGCTGACTGCCTTGCTCATTGCCTTGTTAACAAACAAGACAGTCTATCATTTTCAGAACAATTCATGATGTGAAATCAAAGATTGCTTGTTAACTATGGTTTTGTGCTTTCGCTATCCTGGAAACTCTGATTAGAGACTTTATGATTTAAATTATACTAAAACAAATTATATTAAAAGAAATTAAATGAATTTAAATGTATTTGTATATTAGTCTTTTTAAAGACAGAGTTCAGTCCTCCAAATGTGCAACTTGTTGTAATGTTTTTAAACTACACCTGTTGGGACAAAAAGATCAAATCACTTTCAGTTTGAGACTGAACTCCAGCTAAGCAACAAAATACATTGTCCCATTTTAAAGAAAAATCATTTTGCCAAAGGAGGGGAAATGAGCAACAGAGAGAAGTTCTATTGGAACCTTCTTTTTTCTACTCTATGTGGCCTGTCATGTAACTTTTAATGTGCCTATATAAAATATAAGTTTACCACCACAAACAGAAATCTTGAATCTACCGGAAGAAGATTCAAAGAAGAGGCAACATTTGGGATATGATAAGCACTTTTAATCTCTATCTTCCTCCTGTCATTTCTCTAATTTACATTCATTTATCCCGGATTGCCTTAGCTTATAAAAGCAGTGAAAGGGGCAAAATGTGTTGGGACTCAAACATGTACTTGTGTGTGATATAAAAGTAGTTCCCATAACTCCATTAATTTATTTATTTATTTATTTATTTTATAAAATTTATATGCCGCCCAACTCCCGAAGGACTCTGGGCGGCTTACATCATAAAAAATAAAACATATAAAAACAATTTAAAAAAGAAAGGGGAAAAAAACCCCCCCCAACTATATTAAATAAAACATTCACACAACCATCCATGGGCC
>QLTV01002419.1:12048576-12079015 GCA_003457575.1 Thermophis baileyi | reverse complement strand
CTGCGATGAGGGAGTGGTGCCATAAAGTCTAACTTCAGCAGGGAATGGTCTGACCATGACAAGGGAGATGTCACTATACCCCTTAAATTCAGATCATCTCTCCACTGCCCTGAGAGAAATACCAGGTCGAGCGTGTGTCCCCCCCTATGGGTCGGACCCTGAACTACTTGGGTCAGGTCCATGGTTGTCATGGAAGCCATGAACTCCTGACCTGCTTCCGAGGATTCGCTGAGGGATGGCAGATTAAAGTCCCCCAGGACCATAAGTCTGGGGAACTCCACTGCCAACCTGGCTACTGCCTCCAGCAGTAATTGCTCCTAAGCATAAAGATAAAGCCCAGGATAGTATTGTTTGTATGGGTAATGCTCGGTAGAACACCCATGAAGACCTTGGACAAGATATTCAGATGCTGTGAAGGTTCTACACCTAAAAGGATTAAAACAGTGCAAGCAATAGTAGTCCCTGTGAGACTGGATGGAAGTGAAGAATTTGGACTTGAAGAAGTCAGACAGAAGCTACTGCCTCCAGCAGTAATTGCTCCTAAGCATAAAGATAAAGCCCAGGATAGTATTGTTTGTATGGGTAATGCTCGGTAGAACACCCATGAAGACCTTGGACAAGATATTCAGATGCTGTGAAGGTTCTACACCTAAAAGGATTAAAACAGTGCAAGCAATAGTAGTCCCTGTGAGACTGGATGGAAGTGAAGAATTTGGACTTGAAGAAGTCAGACAGAAAAAAACATTGACACTTTTGAACTTTGGTGTTTGAGAAGATTCCTGGGAATACTGTGGACAGCCAAGAAAACAAACAAATGGATCGTTGAACAAATCAATCCATAGTTCTCACTCAAGTCACACATGACCAGGTACAAATTATCCTACTTCAGATACATTGTGCAAAGACCTAGCTCTCTAAAGACAGCTCCAAAGCTGGGAAAGGTGGAAAGAAAGAGAAGAGGACAACCCGAACAAGATGGACGGACTTAATTACCAGGGTGATGGATGCACCACTGGAGGTCTTGAAAGACCAGCTTAGGTACAGATCTTCATGGAGAATCTATGTTTTTCACTAAGAGTTGAAACTGGACAATCATGCCTAGGTTCATAAACATTATTAAAATGTAGGATGACTCAAGGCAGCAGAATTCAGGGGTTCAGATTCCTTCTTCTATAGCAAAGAATAGTTGTACTTTTACTTCTTTGGAAGCTTTAACCTAATTGCCATAATGGTAATAGAAACAGAGAAAAGAAAAGAAAAGAAAAACCTCTTTATCTTCTCTCATGGTTACTTTTATCCAAAGTATGGGAACCTACTATATAGCTGCCTGTAATTTTTGCATTTATATTTGATGACAATCTAATCTGCTTCTGGGCTTCAGAATACTCCTGAAAAGAACTCTATGGAGGTAGAGACAGCAGTTTCCCAATCTGACATTGGACTACAGGTTTTACTTATTTGGAAAAATATTTTGATCAAGAGGAATCGCTTTTATTTTGTCTTGGTCTTTTGCAGTGATCAGAAACAAATCTACATTGGAGACGACAATCCATTAACCC
This sequence comes from Thermophis baileyi, assembly GCA_003457575.1. NCBI lineage: Eukaryota > Metazoa > Chordata > Lepidosauria > Squamata > Dipsadidae > Thermophis > Thermophis baileyi. The sequence continues at coordinate 12,077,456 of QLTV01002419.1, read as the reverse complement.
TAATTGTCAACACCCAGAACTTAGGCGAGGGAGCCTATGAAGCTGAACTCTTTGTAACCATCCCACCACAAGCAGACTTCATTGGTATAGTTCGCAACAATGAGGTAAGTCTTGTGGATCTACGTGAATGATCTTATTATTGCTACTCATTGGAGTAGTAGCTCAAAGCTTCAGTTTATGCTCTCAGTGCAGAAAGTCTCGGGATCAGTTTCCGATCCACCTATTCTTCTGTATCTTGTGTGAGAGCTGATAACAGATCAGTCCATCACTCAAATACAAATGGAAACCAGGCCTACTTTCCCAAAGAGAGGATCATGCAGCCCATCACATTGTTTGGGCAGAAGAAAGATACAACGTCTTTTAATCTTGATTTCACTAAACATTGGTCTCACGTTTGATATACCACAGTTGCTGGAATTGTTCTGTAATAGCTTCCTAACAAAAGCATATTTATTTCAGCTTTTCTGCCTTTGAAAAGCTATTACTGGATTTTGTTTAGTTTTGTTTAGTTTTACATTGTCAACCAAGGAAAATGTAACATATTGGAATTTTTGTGAGTTTTTGATATTAGAAGTCTGAATGGCCACAAAAAGAATATAATGCAGCAAAACCTAAATATATTGTGGGATGTTTAGGGGACGAGGAATCTGTTACTTTTGAATGTGTGTTAAATCCAAATTTATGACATATATGGTATATATTTACAAAATTTTGCATCATATGCCTAATTGTGTAATTATAATTATGACTGAAGCTGTTTGAAAAAAATGTAAGTATAAGTGAATAATTTAGACTACAGACTTAATTCACTCTTTCAGGAAAATGCAGATGCATATTTTTTTCCTGTTGCATCTGATGACCAGTAAATTAAGCCAATTAATTTATTATTTTATGTATCATGATTATTTTATGATGTATATCAGCACTTTATCTGGTATACCAAATGAACTATTGTACCTTGGCTATTTAATTTTGGGGGGGGGGAATTGCATTCATTGCAGGCTCTCGCAAGACTTTCATGTGCATTTAAGACTGAGAATCAAACTCGATTGGTTGTCTGTGATCTTGGAAATCCTATGAAAGCAGGCACAAAGGTAAGAATGAATTCAATTCTTTGTTTGCTGTCTTTGGATAAAAGAAGGGGGAACCCATCCATAGAATAGGGCTTGCTAGAATGGGATAGAGCAGGGCTGTCAAACTCCCGGCCTGTGGGCCGGATGCGTCACACGCTGGCCACGGCCATAGCCAGTTTAATGAAGGGGGGGAAAGTCCCGATACGTCATGTGACGCCGCCGTGATGATGTGAGTTTGACACTCCTGGGATAGAGAGACAACATCACACTTTGATTCAGAGCTACTATCCAAGCTTCAGTCTCTTTCTGGATGTTGCCTATTAAAACCTGTATATTTTCTCTTGTGTTAAAGCTCTCAGCTGGTCTTCATTTTAGTGTTCATCAACAATCTGAGATGGATACTTCTGTCAAGTTTGATCTACAGATCCGTAGGTAAGGAACACTTACCGCATGTGTTTTGTTATTATTAAATATGATTATCTATTACTAATTATTGTTCTTTTTAACATTTTAAAATATGGATAGCCCTGTGGTAAGAGATTAAAATATAGGATCATAGTATTTTAGTCTTAAATATAATTTAAATTTCCAATTTCATCTCATTAAGTTTCATTTCTAATCTTTTGGGTCATTAGTCTCAGAACTGGAATATTTCAATGTGTCCTTTTATTTGATAGTTTTGGTGGTCTTTGTATTTAAAGAGTTGGTTATTGACTTTGTTCTAAACCTTTTTTAAAGATGGCCCCTAGAGTAGTAGTTGTTATCTACAGTATTAGTGGTAGGAATTTTAGTGCATGTTTTTAATTTAGCATTAATAGCCCATTAGCAACAAGGGGAGGGGGGGAATGAAACATGGAATGTTTGTGGGGATGGAAAGTAGAAGAGAGAAAGTGAAAATGAGATAATGTTTGAAAATATGGATCATTCATGATGAAGGAGACTGTAATAAAGGTTAGGAAAGAGTGAAGTCAACATTAAGTCCTAATAATTACTTTTGTTCAGCTCATGAGCCATTTATCACTACCTAGACTACAGTACCCTGGCAATGATTACTCACACCTAAATCAACAATGATTGGACTACTGCAGTATACTCATTGTGGGCAGCTCAGAGGCTGTCAGAATACAACAGCTAGGCTGTTGATGGAACAAGTCTGTCATGGTGAAGTAACACCTACATTATGATTACCAATAACTTCCAAACCCAATTCAAAGTACAAGTATACTGGAGGTTCATTTGGTCCATTCCTTCCTTGCATTTCATAAGGTAACTGCGCTTTTCTGCTTTGTTGTATGCTGGATAGACAACATACAGTAGTTTAGAGAGACTAACTTTTATACAGTTCTACATCAAACTAGGAAGATTTATAGATATTGTACAATAAATATACATTCTGAAACATCTAATTTTGGTAACATAGGTTTGGCCTGTATGGGTAATAATAACATTATTTTTAACCACAAAGGTTTAATTTTCAATGCACATGCTTGCGTATGCTGTAAAAGTAATATATTGATTTGCATGCAAGTAAATGGTGGCTAGAGGAACAGGAAGAGGAGGAAATGAGTTTAGATAATGAATTACATTCTTATTTTAGATTTCTTCAAGACCTGTCCAAACATGTGAATCCTATCTAACACATTGGGATGTTTACACAAAAGACTCCAATAACTGACCTTACAAATGCAACTATGAAAAGAAGAGCAATTTTGTCATCTTTAGTGGGCATCTAGGAGCCTGGATTATTCAGACTATCTCCTCTGAGGAGAGTATTCCATTTACGAACGTCCTTTTTGATGTTCTGCAGAGCAGCAGGAGGGAACACTTATGCACATTTTTAAAAGATAAAAAAAAAAAAGAAAAGAAAAGAAAGGGACAGGAAAACATAACTCCTGAATAGTATTCAGTGCTACATATCTGGTATAGCCAAACCTCTGAATCTGATGGCATACCATAACTTGAATATTACCATGTAACTGCATTATTTTACAGCTCCAATTTGTTTAACAACCTAAGCCCAGTGAGCTCGTATCAAGTCGACCTGGCCATTTCAGCTGCTGTAGAAATCAGAGGGTGAGTCCTGATCCCTTCACAACCTCTGTCTTGATTTGAGGGTTCTGATCCATGTACCGTGTCCATTCATCCCTGTTTGCTCCTCACCCAATTTAGGGTCTCTTCTCCTGATCATATTTTCCTCCCAATTCCCAACTGGCAACCAAAAGAAAATCCAGAAACAGAGGATGACATAGGGCCTTTAGTTCAACACATCTATGAGGTATGTTGATGCTCAGAATGGTAAATAATAATCATAGATCTGAAGATGCAAAAAGCTTTTTTTCACTTTTATCCCTTGTTGTACCAGTAAGCTGACCGGATGACCCTATGGATGGTGTACTGATTTCCAAAGGAAAAGCCAAGCATCTTCTTCAGGCACTCCTTTACTCCTCCTATCTTTAACCTTTTGCCCTCTGGAAGTACTGGATTTCAACCCCAGCATGCCCGAACTGGCATGGCCAGTTCGATACATATGTGGAATATTTCAGCCTTCTGTATCTATGTGTTTACCATTATCAAGGTCGTCTTTCTGACCTTCTCTATCCCAGGCCTATTTTTGGTCCTATTAAGCTAAATGCGACCCATACATTGCCATATTCTATGGGTTGATCTGCATGATCAACCATGTATATGTGGCACTTATCATTTCTTTGTGGGAAGGAATGTGTCATGTCGTCTTCTATCCTCACTCAGTCTACTAGGGTGCAACCTTCACTTATTGTTTTATACTACGAATTGATTATTTATTTATTTGTCAGATTACTAAAGCCAGCCAACTTTAGCAACACCATGATCAGTGCTAATTAATTTGCACTGGCACAAATAGTGCAATCCAGTTCTCCTTCTGTATTTCATTTCAAAGAAGGGAAATGAAATTTTGTCTATGTGGTTTCTCTGCTTTGTATCAAGAACATTCTGTCCCTCCTGTCACTGGTTACTGCCCTGCACAATTATTTTATCACAAGCTTGTCAGCTTCCTTCTGAAAAATCCTCTCCCTCTGTTTGATTGTTTTTCCCTTCATTTCCCCATTGGACCATCAAGCTATTTTTCTGTTACCATTTCTCTCTGTTACTTCTGCCCTATTCAGCCACCTGGTCACTATGTGATTAAATGGTTAGAAAAAGAGCCAAAAACGAAGGGAAAGAGATGGGCAGAATATGAAATTCTGGAGTATTTTTTTTAACAAGTTCATTGGTGAAATAGTAAAAGACTAGGCTTTTTTTTAAAGTTTACTGATAAGAAAGTGAAACATATACCTTTTAAATGTTTTTAACTAAATAAAATTGACAAGAGTTTTCCCACAAATTGTACACATGATAAAATATTGGTATTTCTTTTGCCAGTCCACTGGTAGATGCATCAAGCTGTCAAGTACATGAGGGAATCAACAGAGATGGGCTCATGCAAAAGGTTTATCGATCGAAACCACATGTTCTGAAAGATTATGTTTGGTGCCTGTTTTCATGATATGGATGGAAGAGATCAAAACCAAGGGAATCTGCCAATCAGAACCATGCTAATTTTGCCTGGCGATCACCCTGGCAAACAAGGAGGAAAGGGTTGAAATCCTGAAAGGGTTTCTTAAGCTAGTTCCATTTATAGCCAGTTTATGCACTTCTAAGCAGCATAGAAAAGTCTTGAGGATTTGATTGTTGTTGACCGGCTTCAAGTAGTAAAATGAAACATTTCATCCAGTTATATGCAGAGACTGGTTGCTTTTTACTAACTGGGTCACAATCTCTGCAAGCCTGCTTTGGAAGTTGACTGGTTCATTGAACGTGGTTCCTATTAAACTGATTCATTTTCTACTTCTTTGTTAGCTCAGAAACAACGGTCCAAGTACCTTCAGCAAGCTGATGCTCAATCTTCAGTGGCCATATAAATACAACAATAATACCCTTTTATATATTATCAAATATGAAATTGAAGGACCCATGAACTGTACATCTGATATGGAGATTAACCCACTAAAAATCAAGGTAAAAGGAAAGCCTGTTTAGATTGTCTGAATAACAAACTGTCCATCTGTCTATGTGTTAAACTATAAGGATTATTGTCAATAATTGTACCAATAAAGCATGTTTGGCATCAACAGAGGAAAAAAAATAAACAATTTTAATGAGATAGCAGAGCCACCTGTGCCAAGTTGATAAATAGAGGTGATTGCATTGGTGTGAACTATGAAAATGGCTGGAAGAAGCAGCTTCAACCCATGGTTAAAAAGACTGTGGCAACTCTTTGTTTCCATAAGGAAATCTGCAACCAGTTGGTTTCCATATTGTAGGGTTAATGCATGAAATATTATGTGACTTTATAGGTGTTCCCCAACATTCTCTATGTAGTTTATCATTTTGGGGTGTATAGCAATAGCAATAGCACTTAGACTTATATACCGCTTCACAGTGCTTTAGAGCCCTAAGTGGTTTACAGAGTCAGTTACCCTCAACAATCTGGGTCCTCATTTTACCCACCTTGGAAGGATGGAAGGCTGAGTCAACCTTGAGCCTGGTGAGATTTGAACTGCCAAATTGCAGTCAGCCGGCAGTCAGCAGAAGTAGCCTGCAGAACTGCACTCTAACCACTGTGCCTCCGTATGCATTGATTTCATTCATCCCAGTGTTTCTTCTGGCTTCCTCATTGACATTGAGTCTTTGATGTTGTACATGGGTAGGAGAACAAGGCACACAGCATGTTCCAGTGGATCACACATTGTTATATCCACAAATAAATGTGGATTAACAGCATTGGGAGTTTGTTCAGGAAATGTGCTAGTAATCAAACCTATCTTGATTACACAGGTATCAACTTCTCAGCAAGATGAAAGGAATGAAACGCTTAGAGGAGAAGATATCCGCAATCATCAAATCCACCGGAGAGATCTAAGTGTTCCAGAGGAAGATGTACAAACTTTGGTAAAGTCTTTGTGCTAACTGCTTTGCAAACAGTCCTTTGTCAACATTTTAGAAGAAGGACCAGATGTTTAGGAGTATTCTGTGAAGCAAATGCTGGAATCAATTTATTGCGCTTGTTAGTCAGAGTATGAGCTATGGATAAAAGTAAGACAAAAAAAACAAGGGCTACTTGCTGAGCAAGTTGATAATACAGTTGCTTCTTCTTTAGTTTTCTCTCTTTTTCTCTGATCCCTAGACTTGACTGATTGAACAACTTCTTTTCTTCGTCAAGAGCCCTAGGGAATCTTATCTGCCTCCTTGCTTACCTGTCTGCCTGCCTGTCTCTCTGACTCGGTCTTGTCTCTGTCTCTGTCTCTGACTCCATCTCTATCTCTATAGAACGTTTAAACTATTTCAATCTTTTAAGTCTCTAAGTGGAAATGAAACTGTCTGGATGTTTTTCAATGAATAATTCAAAATGTCAATATTGATGAAAGATTAATAAAATGTGATATGTTCAAAACAGTTCACATCTTCAACGGGCATTTCCCTTTAGTTTAGAGATGTCTCAGGTATGAATAGAGTAGAACAGAGTGTCTCTGAATAATTAAATTAAATCCAATGACTTAAGAATCTGGTAAATTTTAGCTGGTAGAAATATAAATTAGAATCTGGGCCAAATAACAGCCGGATACACCAGGATATACTTGAGAGTAATACATGGAATATATGCAGGCAGTATGCAGCAGGCTCTAAACAGTAGAAAAACTGAATCAGAAAGCAAACCTTTGTCTTCACTCTGTTCTTCAGCCTTTCAAATAAGACATTTTGAATTTTAAGTTGTTCAAACCAATTTCATCTTAGTGTATATAAATTTTTGATATTATAGTATCATTAATCCAATGGAAAACCAGTCTCTAAATTGTTAATCCTTGAATCAAGATTGAATTAGAGACGTTCAGGAGCTGCAGTTGGGAACAGTTGTGTGGAAGCTTTCTTAATGTGTGACTTCTGGTGGAAAAAGAGTGGCTTGAAAGAACTCCTTTTTCTGCTGCGTCCAGCTCATCATTTCTCCTTATGGTATATTGTCCAGCAGGGGCAAGTTGAAGTATAGCCTGCATATGGAGAAGTTCTTATTGCAATACCCCAGTCACTGCAGGGTCAAAAAAAGTTGGATCTCAATGGTCCTTAGTAGGGATGATTTAATGCTGCCTCCTGACTGCACTTCATGCTGCTTTGATGTGTGATGTGCAAGCTGCTGCAACTGATTTGCCAGCTAAATAATTTTTTTATCTAAAAATCATTTTTCCAGACATTCCTGGGAACACTAGAGTTCTTAAAAGAATGTATTAAGGACTTCTTTACAGTTGCTTATTTCAAGGGTGATGGCACCATATTTTTTAAAAGTGCTTCATTATAAAGGTGTGATAAAAAGAAGAGCAGTGAAAAGAGACAATTTTGTTCCCTTTTACTTAATTTTGCTTGAAGTAATACATGCATAAGATCACATCATATGGATCTCAACTAAAAATGTAAAACAATTTTTGGTATTACAATCCTGACTTATAAATCAAATAATACAGAGGTGCAGAAGCCAAAAAAGCCTATTTAAAATTCTGATATTTTCTTTCAATTATATCCAGGGGTGGGTTCTGAATAATTTTGCTGCCGGTTCGCTCAGGGTTGCGCCGTGCGCATGTGCTTCGTGTGCGCGTGCGCCCCCGCCGCAATCAAAAATTTGCTTCTGCGCATGCGCAGAAGCAAAATCCAAGATGGCGGCACCCACAGAGACGGCGAAAGAACCAGTTCCGTGTCATCATCACCGGTTTACTAATGGTTCTAAAGAACCAGTTAGAACTGGTAGGAACCCACCTCTGATTATATCTCCATCTTTTTTCCCTCAGTAAATTTGTTAAGAAGGAAATGGCACACCAGCTGTACAATATAATTTTATGAGTATTACCAGAGCATCCATTGGTCAACAAAGTCATGATAGCAACCACATCCATGCAATTGAAATTCCACCCCTTTTCTGCATGGAACTTTGTGTGCTTGTGTGGTTGTATCACCAACTCCTGGGCTAGAAAATAATAATATGTAAATTAAATCTAACAAGTAGCTGAGTAACTAAATAAAACCAACTGTTCTTTTCATCCTCCTTCTTTTTAAATGCCAGGGTTGTGGAAACGCAGATTGTTTAAAAATATTTTGCCAAGTTGGTCGCCTAGAGAGGGGAAAAACTGCAATTCTCTATTTGAAATCTCGCCTTTGGGCTCAGACTTTCATGACTGTAAGTATCTGGTTGTTATTCCTGCAGTTTCACTCTGCTCCTGAGTACAGATAATAGCTGATTCTAATAAAACATTTCTCTGTCATTATTCCCATGACAGAAAGAAAACCAAAACCACTCCTATTCTCTCAAGTCGTCAGCTTCTTTCAATGTCATCGAGTTCCCCTACAAGAATCTTTCTTTTCCTGAAGATGTCCACAATTCTACAATAGTAAGCTGTTTGATCATCAAAAGTAGTTTTAACATTGTCAGTGTAATTAATGTGAAATGAAACAATAATCTGATCAGCTTCTGCTGTTTTTGCTAGGCAATATTACACAATTGCTAGTCAGATTTGTACCATCTGATTACATGCTGCTTTAGTGTTTATTAAATTTGAACCTTTTAAAGAGCTTTGGAGGTGATCTAAAGACTGCTGTCCAATTTGGACTCACTTATTGGGGGTGGAGGGGAGCAGCTGTTTACATGCGCAGTAACACTTGCTTAAGTTTCCTATTTATTAAAAAAAAAATCTAGTTGTGACTAGGCAGTCTTATTTGATAGTGCAGTTTAGAATGGTCTTCACTTGGCAAACATGGGCTGCATTTAATTTAGTTCCATAAAAGCCAATAAAATTAAGCCAGAAAACATTGTGCTTTAAAGGGCCTTCTGTTTTGACCTTTATAATACCATGCACAAACTTCCTAAGATATCCATGTGCATTTGACTTTCAGCTAGATGGAGAATCTCAAGCAGAAGGCAAAGTAGGAGATAAGTAGCCCCAAAAGGCTCTGTCTCCATCCCTTTGTTCAAGTTGTGTCTCCCTAACTTCTGAATTCCAATTCCTTAGTCTTTCAAACATATCCTTGTTGTCTTAAGGGCTAGAAACATGTACTTTTTATTTCCATAAAATGTTTTAGAAAGCTTGATTCTACAGATTCTGTTGCAGCACAGAGAACATCCCTAGGTCTTCACTCATAAGCCAATTAGATTTTCTTCTGTGACCTTCATTGTGGAATATGTAGTTCAGCCTATCAGATGGTGGTGGAAATCTTGTATCATGTTATGAAGTTCCTATTTATATCCCTGACCCAGTTTATCTGACTCATTTTTCAGTAAAATATGTTGACATTTCTTTCCTTTTTAGGTTACCACAAACATCTTGTGGGGTATTCAGCCAGCACCAATGACAGTACAAGTATGGGTAATCATACTGGCTGTCTTAGCAGGATTATTACTTTTGGCCCTTCTTGTTTTTATAATGCACAAGGTAAGTGAGTATTTAATGAAATTCTGTCCATTTTTGTTAAAAAAAATAAACTAAATGTTTGAAATAATTTCCGGTTTTAATCCAGTGTGAAGACCTGAAAGTTTCATAACTATGAACTGGGGGAGTATTGGCTTTGTTAGTTTGAAATAAATAGATGGGTTCTCCTTGTGATTGAGAAAGTTCACTTTTTGGAAAGCCCCCCCCCCAAAAGGTAATGGGTGCAGTGCAAGATGCTGTCTATTACCTATAAAGAAAGACCTTCATAGCATAAAGCCTGCTTGTTGAGGGGCAGCCTCTCTCTGATTTTTTGGCCCTTCTGGAAATATCAAGGACAGTTGAGGTACTTCAGGTCTATTCAATTACACTATGGAGCCACGCTTTCTCCATGCCTGCCCCTGCCCTGTGGAATACCTTCTCCCCAGTTCCAGTAGGACCCTACCTTTCTAGTTTTCCAAAAGGCTTGAAAGATCTGTCTCTTCCCCCAAGTTATGGGCTAAGGTGTGCCTGGAGCCCAGTAAAGGTGAATGTTCAGGTTTGAGGGATTCATATTTGGGGGCACCTAGAGTTATTTTGATGCTGGTTGTATGGTTCTTTTGTTGTGTTTTTGTGAGCCACTCAGGATTACTGTATGTAAGATGGGTAGTCGTATAAGAGGTTTAAAATAAATAAATGCTGGACTCTTTTCCTTTCCGTGGCTTGAAAAGGGACAGAAATCGGGGGGGGGGGAAGGGGCAAGGTGGGGTATAAAAGAATGTGTCTTCATCCCTATTTTTATCCTGCCAACAAGGAGAGTAGATCAGTGGCTCCGAAGTTGGAACATTTCAACTTGCAGACAAGATTGACCTGTTCAAATATTGTCCATGGCCATATGCCACAGTTTTTCCTGGGAAGAAGACAAAGCTGAAAATTAAATTGAAAAACTGTTGCTCTCTTGGCTGAGGCCATTGCTTGAAGGTTCTCTGTGGAAATGATAGAAATTGGCATGCATAAATTAATACAAATATGCATGTTCTATGTGAGAGGATTATACTAGTACGGTATTTCAGATCTTTCCAACTTACCTGATACAATACCATTAATCAACATACTAGCCCAGTGATGGTTAACCTTTTTGGTGCTGAGTGCCCAAAGCATGCAAGCACGCGCGCGAATGCGCACACGCGTTCCCGAACCCCCAAAATGCAATGCGAGCGACCCCCACACATGCGTGTGTGGCCCCCGCTCACGCATGTGACCCCCACGCATGCACAAGCTACCCCCGTGCATGCGTGCACGCCCCCCCGTGCATGCGCCCCAGCCTCCCCACGCATGCGCCCCACCACCACCCCGTGCCCTGTTTTGGGCCTGAAAAGCCTCCTGCACCAACCTGGAAGCCAAAACACGGTGGGTGGCTACTTCCGGCCTTTGTTGGTGCAGCTGGGCTGCAGACTCTTTGCCGGGGTGAACAGTCTGCCGGTGCAGCCTCTTTGCCGGCACGAGGCCCCCCAAGCCCCGTTTTGGGCCTGGAAAGCCTCCTGCACCAACCTGGAAGCCCAAACGGAGCCTGCAAAGAGGCTGAGGCTTCAGGCCGTTCGCGCCAGCAAAGAGGCAGCGGCGGCGGCAGGCCAGTGTCTCGGGGCAGAGTCGTGCCCAGCTGCACCAACAAAGGCGAACACCCAAAATGCAATGCGAGCACCCCCATGCATGTGCATGTGCGTCCCCTGCATGTGCCCGCCCCCCTGCGCATGCGCACGTGCGTACCCTGGATGCGGGGGTGCGCATATGCGGCAGAGACCCGAAGACCAGCTGGCCAGCGGGAGGCGCGCGTGCATGCGCGGTGGAGCTGGGGCACGCGTGCCATAGGTTCGCCATCACGGTACTAGCCTCAAGGTTTACGTGGAAAGAAAAGTTTGCTAATAATTGCTATATCTGTGGTGAAATCATCAACTAAAGGAGAGGAAGGAGTAAAAAGGTGTCCCAGCACAGTGTTGCTTCATGGGAGGAAATGGCAGAGGCAAGATTTATTAAAGCTTTTATCTATAGCTTCTCAAGAGAATGCAGTCAGTCTGGTGAGATTCTTATAAATAGGTTTGATATGTATCGACAACAAAGGTTCTTTATCAACAATAAAGAAACTGCTTTGGTCTATTCATGGAGTTATTCTGGTCGCTTGCACCTGACATTATCCCGCTTCCTGCTATATAATGTCTTCTCTACATTATAGGTGGGTTTCTTCAAACGTGTGCGGCCACCTCAGGAAGAACAAGAAAGAGAACAACTACAACCTCATGAAAATGGAGAAGGGACCTCAGAAGCTTAAGCAGTATTTTAACTGCTTCTTTTACCAAAAGATTTAGAATGATTGACAACTTCCTTTAGAAATATGCATTTTGATCCTTGAGGACTGCATAGCAAATGCCTTTTTTGCTATTGGCAAAATTAACTGGGAACTGAAAGTGACACGTTTGTTTCCCTCATATTAATCACCTTCACATTTGTGACTAATACAGGTGCACTGACTAATGTATTTTAGTGCCACAATTTTGCTTACTATGTCCAAAAGGCAAAGTGAGGAGGTAGGGGGGTTTGTTTGTTTTTATTTTATTTTTTTATTGGTACAACTTGAGCTCCTCCACTACTTGCAAACTTGTAACAACTACATCTGTCTAGAGAACATGAACATAAACTGAAGACCTGCTCTTTAACTTCTTAACTGGACTTTCCCAAGGTACTCACCAGTTTCTGAAGAATTTTTTTCACCTTTTCTAAGTTGGAGATATGAACAGCACGAAGCATTGAGTGAAATACTGACAGATCTACTTCAATTGACTATTTAGGGATAACTTCTGTATAGAAGAGGACCTCGCTGTCACCGTGATGTGGTTCCCATTTAAGGAATTGCTCTCCATTTTATGGAATCTTTCATCTGGAAAGATATACTTTGGTTGTATGGAAGATCATAGATCCCATTTACCAGTTCCCATATCCAGTTTTATGTAGCATCATGAAATTGACTGATTCATGCAATCGTTTTCTGATACCCTTTTTAAATTTTCTGTGGTTTTTTTTACATTAAAAAAAGAAATCAAAATCTGTGCCAAGTAGTCCAAATTCTACATTTAGTATAAATAATTCCAAGATGTTCCTGAATAATTTAATTCTGTTTTGAAGCTCCAGGTTTACAAACAGTTTGGAATCTGGTTAAAAGAAGAGACTGAAAGACTTCAGGAAGTATAAAACAATAAAACCCATAGTGATTTCAGTAAGCTGTCTACTATTCCTGTAGAGCTTCCTCAGATATACATTGCAGATTTCAATTCTACTTTTCACATAGAAATTTTAAAATCTCATTTAAGCTTATTAATATTTTTAATAATAAGTTTAAAGGAACATCATCCTCATCTCAGAAAGTAAAATCACAATTGATCCTGGTTCCTATGTTCATAGTTATTAAAAAGGACTAAGTAAATTATAGATGGGCAATTTGAGACCCCCAGCTTACAACCAATCTTTGAGCCCCCTTTTCCAAACCTCTTTGAGAAATGATTGCTGAATACTGACTAGTTTCCTACCATTCTGGGATGGAAAGCCCATAGAAACTCTAGTTTAAACCCTCAAAAAGGGCTATCACGATTAAAAAATAAAAGTAATACCCCCAACATTCTCTCAAGATCTACCCTTACATATGAGATAAGACCCCAATGATCAGTGGCCTTCAGCTCCCCTCCCTCAAATGTTAAATGCAAACTTGGCCAACAAAAGTTCTTGTGTTCCCAAACTAAGTACACTCCCATCTATAAACCTAACAATAAATGTTAGGTTATTTATTGTTTTAGTGGTCAAGCAGTAATGATGCTGAGGAACGATGTGGTTTTTAATGGAGCGCACCTAGCCTTTCCCCAATTTTATGCCCAGACTTTGTATCCATTCCACAGTTTTTGCACTTGATTTGCTACACTCCAGCCAGCAACATCCAGAGTGTGGCATCAAACAAAATTGCTTGAATTTCAGGGTACGGTTGTAAAAAAGAGCTCAGTAACTGAAAGCATGGGAATACTGGAGAGAGAAATGTTTATTCTGAGTAAAGTGCAAGAAACATGCTGCTGATTGGGAGCCACCCAGAACTGATTATAGCAATAGCAATAGCACTTAGACTTATATACCGCTTCACAGTGCTTTACAGCCCTCTCTAAGCGGTTCACAGAGTCAGCATATTGCCCCCAACAATCTGGGTCCTCATTTTACTGACCTGGGAAGGATGGAAGACTGAGTCAACCTTGAGCCAGTGAGATTTGAACTGCTGAACTGCAGCTAGCAGTCAGCTGAAGTAGCTTGCAGTACTGCACTCTAACCACTGCGCCACCTCGGCTCTTATTATAAGAGGACGGCTATATAAATGCTATCAACAAATAAACTTGCTGATGTTGGACAAGAAAACACCTCAACCCAGGCATCTAGCGTTAGCCACAATCGTACTAAAATGACAAACTATATATAGTATACAATGCATAGTACAATCCTTTGGTCCTGGCATCACAAAATTTCACACAAGTACATCGGGTGGGTTCTACACCTTCCCCACCGGTTCGCATAGCGACGGAAGTGCACGTTTTGCACGCTCGGTCCGCTCACGCGCGCGTGTCCCTTCCCGGAAATGATCCTCTGCGCATGCTCAGTACTTAAAAAAAAGCACTTTCGCGTTGCAAACTAGGCAAGGCAAATGGAAAAGAGCTGCGGAGCGGCAATTCAATCTGCCGCCCCTGTTCAGCTGGGCTTCAGAAGCAGAGATAAAGGTCAGTATAACCCGGGGGGTGGGCGGGCGGTCCCACTTTCACAGATACAGAGAACCAGTTCTCTCTCGGCTTGGAGTCAGAGCTACCGGTTCTAAAGAACCGGTCCGAACCGGCAGCAACCCACCACTGAAGTACATAAGTAATTGAGTTCGTGTCACATATTTTGTTCCTTGTCTCCTCATCCACCCATTCCTTTCAAATACCCATGAGCTTTAAAGATCTTTCTTAAGACCACTGGAGTGAATTGAACTTCTTTTTGAGATTTCTGGGATCCTGGCAGGGATTTTCAGTACACAGGTAAGCATATACCTCAGCTGAGAATGTTGATAAAAAAAATGAAAGGGCTTATATGAAGAGTTTGTTTATGGAGATCCCTGAGGCCAAATATATATAACCACTCTAAAACAAAATTCTAAGGCTTCATTTTAGACATTGTCTTTTCTTGTCTTTTTGGGGAAAATGTAAGGGTATGATTTAGTTGAGAAATAAAAGAAATCTTTATTTCTTTTCTTAGTATACTGTATTATACCATTACTATGATTTCTTTGGTTACTGTAAAGACAAATGGGTCCCACATATAAGAGCTGTCAAAGCTTATATGTTCAGCCACTGATAAAAATTATAAAGCTTTCAATGTCTGAGAAATGTTATTACTAGTTTTCCTAAATACTTTTCTTCAGTTTTGCTGAATAGCAAAATCTAAATAGGCTGAACTGCAGTGTTTGATATATGGTCCGATTCATATATACATGTATATTGATTTTTTTTTTTTACTATCGATTATTTTATTCTTGCTGACCAGCAGTGGCATTTATGTACCAGTGAGAAACAGTGAGTCTGAAGCAATATGAGAAAAGACATCTTGTAAAAATGGAAGAGGGGTGTGTGTGTGTGTGTGTGTGTGTGTGTGTGCGTGTGTGTGTGCGTGCGCGCGCACGCTACTTGTGAAGTGGCTTGTATTATTGAATGAACACTTATCTGAATAAATAAAGTTTTGAATGAAGAAACTGCAAGCACATCAACCACCTTTCATTCATATTCTGTATGTACAAAATTTTACTCACTTGCTCTCCTTCCCAAATAGTTTCACTTGCATAGATGACTGTTCATATATATATATATATATATTAACTATGAATGACTGGGCTATTTTGACAGTGCTCGGTGGAACATAAAGCTTTCTTATACTTTTCTGCCCAGATATATCAATGGCCAACCTGAAGGAGCAGAATTAGTCCAAGATGTTGTGTTCAGTACTTCTGAATGAACAGAATCAGCACCGAGCTTTTTAGCCATAATTCCTGTATTATGTATCCAGATCTCTGTGCAACAGATATTACTCTACAGAGCCATTGAAGGTGGAGGGAAAACAATGATGAAAACTCCATGGCACTGGCATGGTTTACGCTCTTTTGTAATGTATAATGATGATTACACATTAGTTATTAAACTAATTTCTGCTTCCGTACTCTTCAACCTCTTGAAGAATTCCTTATGTCCCACCAGTTTTCTCTGGAGTATTTCCAACATTCTGGAGAACAGCAATGTACAATGAAAAGTATGGCACTTTTCTTACTTTCCTATAAAGTTGTGGCTGCTCTTATAAAGTCAGAGAGAGAGAGGAGGCCAAATAAAAACTCCACTGGAGGGAATACCTGTTACAACTTGAGACATCTGTATCTATGAAAGAGGCAGACTTTGCCCCTGAAGGCTTCTGTCTCCTTTGCAAAATACTTTTCGCACCTCTGTAGGCCACCATCATCCATGGGAAAAGCATTTTGCAAAGGGGACAGAAGCCTTCAGGAGCTTTTCAACCCCCGTAATTGAAATTCCTTGGTCAACAGGATCTGTAGAGGGCCGCCTCTGCTGGAGCAAGTAGGGTGGATTCATCCTGTAGGAGCAAGATGGTTCCTCAGATAACCAGGTCCCATGCCATGAAGGGCTCTAAAGATGATAACTAACACCTTAAATTTGATCTGGAAGCAAACTGGCAACCAATGCAGCTTGCATAGCAGCAGTGTTCCATGTGCCACCCTACGGGCCTCCACTACTGCCTGCACTGTTGTGTTCTGAACCAGCTTACAAATACTGTTTCGGGGTGGCCTCATGTAGAGGGCATTGCAGGAATCCAAACAAGATGACAAGCGCATGAGTGACTGAGAACAGGGTGCAACTGGCACACAACACAAAGTTGCAAGAAGACTCTCCTAGCTATAACTGCCACCTGCTCTTCGAGCATGAAGAGATTGAAAAACGATGGAATTATCATTTTTTTGACAACTTCTATAATATCCTGATTGATTTCCACTGGTAATAGGTGGTAGAAATAACTCTCAAAATACTAACAAAAATAACCAGTAAAATGCTTGCTGTTTGATGGTGATCAAATTTCTAATATCCTCATCATTCTATTCTGGGTATTTTTCTCCATTTTAATAGGGAAAAAACCATCAACGTTTGCTACTTTACAGAATAACAGGGTTGGAAGGGACCTTGAGGTCTTCTAGTCCAACCCTCTGCTCAAGCAGGAAACCCTATACCATTTCAGACAAATGGTTGTCCAATCTCTTTGTAATCTATGTAGTCTTTTCCATAAAAAGATATGTCTTGGGCCATTTAAAGGACCAACAAAGTTATTGTGGTATATGAAGATTTATATACCTGAATGGAAAATAATACTCAAGATTGGATAAAATACTGAAGCTAGCAAGCTATAGTGAGTTTCCTGTCAGCAACATTTGATGTCCATGTACACATTCACATAATCTCCAAGAGAGCTATTTTATATCCAGCAATAACAACACATTGTCATTTTTTGCTAAATAATCTCAGTGGAATATCTTTTGTGCTTTCTTGGAAACAAAAATCAAATGCATACTATGGGTAATAAAATATACCAAGCACTGGTTTTAAATTAATAGGAAATCTCTTTGGCAAACAAAGGATCACTATTTTGTTTCACACATTGGCTTATGTGAAGGTGAGAGATTTATTTTTTAAAGTTGTACTCTAATGCTTCCAGCAAAGCCAGCTTGCAACAGCAGCAGCTGATGATGATGATTAGATTAATAAAAGCCTGCTTGAGTTTGCTGGTGGGGGATCAGCCTGCTGTCCCATTAACCTAATGAATTATAAGAGAGAGTAAGTTCCTCATGGTGTGCACTTCAGACCATGACAAAAGCAATCTTCCTCAACCCTTTACTTTCTAGAAGTACTGGCTTTTTACCAGGAAAAAAAGCAGGCCCATATGAAATATGGTTATTACACATATCCTGTCGTTAAGATCGTAAGGTTGCACATATTCAGAGAAAGCCCTATTTTTAACTATTCTTGTAGTGCACAAAATTTGCCTCATAATGCTCCTAAACTGAAGGACATTCCAACTGCAACATGGATCATATTGCATTTTGTGGAAGTGAGTCCAGTGGTGGGATTCAAATTTTTTTACTACTGGTTCTGTGGGTGTGGCTTGGTGGGCGTGGCAGGGAAGGATACTGTAAAATCTCCATTCCCTCCCCACTCCAGGGGAAGGTTACTGCAAAATCCCCATTTCCTCCCAATCAGCTGGGACTTGGAAGCAGAGAATAGATGGGGGTGGGGCCAGTCAGAGGTGGTATTTACCGGTTCTCCAAACTACTCAAAATTTCCGCTACCAGTTCTCCAAAACTGGTCAGAATCTGCTGAATACCACCTCTGGAAGTGACCTAACCTTGCAAAGGGCTGTATCATGACATAATGGTTTCAGTCCAGCATGTCATATAAATGGAGAGTCCAGTCGAAGGAATTCAGGAAGTTTACAAACATGGTGTAGAACAGTGTCCCCCAATCTTTTCGGCTTGGTGGACTGACGGAAACAGCAGCGGCGGTGGGGGAGAGGGGATTGTTTTGCACATGTGCGCATGCTCACCCACCAGTTCCACGGCCCGGTTCTGAATGGGCTGCAGTCCAGACCATGGACCGGGGGTTGGGGACACCTGGAGTAGAAAGCAATAGCTCTCTTCCACATGTCGCTAGCTGGCCTATGAAGTGCACTGTCTGTGATTCATGCTGCAGCAAATAGCCATCCAAACAGCCTGATTCTTCCTATGTTTGTCTAGTCCAGAACTGCTGAACTAGTCACATCTGATGGCAGCAGATTCCACAGCTTAACAATGCATTGTGTAAAATATTTTCTTTTACTGCTTCTGAATTGCTTGCATTGGTTTTTAATAGATGAGTCAGAGTTCTAATATTAAGAGCGCAGGACACATCCATTATCTACATTTTCTGTATTATGTCTGATATACATCTACTATGTCTACTGTTTCTCCTTTTGCTCCAAGTTAAAAGCAACCATTCACCCAGCTTGAAGTGTTCCTTTAGGATTTCATTGTAATTCTTATTTTATCTACTATCCAGGGCAATATGGAATCGTTAGCAAACATACCCAATTCATTGCTCACTCTTACTATAGCACTTTTACAATTTTTTTTTTAATCATCCCTCCTGCAAATCAACTCATGCAGAACACCTCTTCAATTTAAAATTGTTAATTTATCCCTGTCTTCTGCTTCCAGGTTTTGGGAACTTGTCCTTTTATTCCAGGGCTGCTGTAAATATTCAATAGTCTTTGAAGAATGATTTTACCTTTAAAAAAAAAAAAAGTTTATGTACACAATGTTAATAAAATGTTGTGCCCAAGTATACAGTGTTGATTTAAAAAAAAAAAAAATCTGGATTCACAAGGCAAGAAAAAGCTAAAATGGTCCCTTCTCTGCAAAGCTTGTTTTCCCATCAGTATTATTTTCTTTTTAGTAATACTTTCTATCGTTTTACCTGCCTCCAAATTTTCTGTACCCTCACCATCCGTTTTAAAAATTGAAGTGATGCTGATTATTTTTCAGTCCTTGGGAGCAAATGCTAACCTTAAAAGAAGCTGTATTTTTTAGATCAGTAATTTTACTTTTTAATTAAGAATCCTCAGATGACTGTCACAGTAGAATATGTTATTTCTAATTGGTTATTCCCACCCCCCCTTTTAACCTTTATTTGTTTTGGTACATCTTATTTTCCCCTTGAAATCTCGATATTGTTTCCAGTTCAATAACTTCTAAGTCATGGACAAGATCAATCTACTTGTAATCATAAATGCAAAGGCTTTTTTATGTCCTTGTAATGCTAAAAAATGTGGATCTGGGGCAGGGATTTAATATTTAAAGTGAAATTTGTTGCTTGCAATATAGCATAAGCTTCGGAGATATATTTTAAAAGCTTACAGCGAGTAAGCTGGGTGGGTGGCGGGAGATGTGGCAGACAGAAGTGATTACCCATGATAACATTAAAAAAAATGTAGACCTAACTGTGCTGAAGACCATTATCTGTTGACCAAGGGAACAAATTAATAGGGGCATTGATGAGTGCCCTGCTGCTGGAACTGCAGGCAGCAGACCTGGAAACATCAGCTGCAAAGAGGAGGATAAAAGCTGCCAAATCTCTAAGTAGCATGGCTAGTTACAGATTTGGCATAAGGGCAAAGGTAATTTTCTGTGGTTTCTGGTGGATCCAAATTGATTGTGTATCACTGTGGAACCAAATGTTACCAGAGTTATGATTTGCCTCTTTATGCCTGTTGAGAAAACTAATCTGTGAAGACTGAGGATCCTTGCCTCAAAAACAAACCACTTTCACTATAACAATGTTATAACATGATTTCAGGTGAATCCGATCCACATTTTATGCCACACCGATGTCAAAGGTTGCTAGCTGCAAGCTATCTGGAACTTGATGTATAAACCTGTACATTTTTGTGAGTCACAGCGTATTTGAATCTCCAGGGTTGTGTCATAATGATGTCATCAACTGTTGGGATTGTAGTGACTTATTCTTTGCAAATGCAGCCTTTGGTTTGAAGATTTCATGTGAATGTGTCGCACAGTTAACAGGATCTATACTTGGACCTGGTTTTGCATCATGGTTAGCTCCAATAGCTAGGATAAAACCCATATGGACAGACATAATCTATTATTTGATTATGGTTCCAGGGGAATTCCAGATTAAAATGATATGAAGCCAGTGTATGTTCTATGCTTGATGTTTGATACGCCCCCAACCTTACTCGCTTGAGGCATGTATGCATCTTGGCGAGGGAGGGACACCCAGGTATCATTTCTGGGCAACAAGATATTCGCCAAGAGGCCAAGAGAAATGACAGCAGGCTGCTTCAAATCAGATCCCAAATCTAAGTGGAGCTTTCCAGACACTACAACTTCCAGGATCTGGCGTCGTCTGGAACCCTGTACTGGGTGTTGACTTGGAAACCATCTGGAAGGCACCAGGTGGCCTCCAGGACTGGGGCACGTCCCCAAACATAACGACGCACAGGTGAGGGTTGATAAAACAATTCCCCCGGGGAGAGACCCGTCTTCCCTCTGCCTCCTCCCTCCGTGTCACGTGGTTACAGGAGAGCCGCCTCCTGCCCCCGGCGCGGAGGCGCGTGCGGGGTGAAAGAGTCGAGAGCTGCTTCCTTCGCGTCGCGGCGGCTCAGCTGCGGCCGGGCGGCTGCGCTCCCGCCGTTTGGCCGCTCTTCCTTGCCCGCAATATGCCTCCGCTGCCCTCCGGCTGGCCGCCATGCCTGAGATTCGCGGGCGTCCGCCGGCCTCCTCGCTGCTGGGATTGGCCGCCGCGACGTTTTTCCTCCTCTTGCTGCTGAAGAGTCGCCCGGGCTCCGCGGCCGCCACCGGCGCCGTCGGCTTAACCAGGCGTCCTCAGCAGCGAGCCGGCTTGTCGACACCGTCTTCCTCCATGGCTGCTCCAGGTAGGTGCCCCTCTTTTCGGCCCTGGCGGTTTGCAAAGGTTTTCTTCCCTGCGACCCAAACGCCGCCAGCATTTGGCTTTGAATGGCATCCTCGGCGTCCCATTGCACCTTTCGGCGCCTGGGGCACTGCGAAGGATGCCTCTCCTCCCTGCTTCCAGCCATTCCCTTTCCTTTAGATCTGCTTCGGTCCTTCCCTCCTCTCTTTATTTTATTCCTCGGCAAGCAGCAGCTCGCGCTTCCTTAGGATGGCGGACGGCTGTCTGGCGCTTGGAAGGCTGGATGGAGGCGCGAGGCTCGCGGAGGAGTAGAGAGAGCATCTACTCGTTCCCGGGGCCTTTTGGGCCGAAAATACTCTTGCCCCCCCTCCCCCCTCCCCCCTCCCGCAATTATGTAAACGGCCTCCTTGTTTTCTGACGGAGTTTGCGGCCATCTCGGCCCCTTTCCCCGTCGTCTTCTCCCCATCGAATCCTTTGCGTCAGATCCATCTCACGACTTGCCTTCAGGTGGACGGATAAGGCCAGCATGCTAGAATTCTTTTTTTCTTCAGTTAAAAAGAAAAAAAGAAAAAAGAAAAAAAGAAATCAAGCCCGGGAAGGGGCGATCTTCATCAAAAGGTTCCGCGATTTTTTAGAAAGGGTTGTTTCCCCCCCCCCCCCAGGTAGGAAAATGAGGTTGGCTTCTAGTGGGAGGAGGATTGTAATGGTGGTGTAGCATAAACCTTCTCTGGTCCCAAAATGCTCTCTGTCTGGAGAATGGCATCTGCCTCTTTTTTTAATCCGCCACCTTACTTTTATCTCTTCTAGGTAAACCCTCCCCTCCCTTTAGCTTGCTTCCATCCCCCTTCAATTTGTGCCTGCAGACAGCTTTTCCCCAGGTAGTAGGTAGGTGCCTTCCCTTTGATGCCTCAGCTTTTCCTTTAAGTCTGGCAGACTCCCCTTTTCTCAGGGGGATTATATTAGACCACATGTGTCACTTGTTATTTATGGATAGGGTTGCTGGGGAAGGGTCTTGGCCACTGTGTGCTTAATGAAGCGGCTTCCTTGCCTCTTGGGAGGTGTGAATTAGCCCCCCAGTGAATTAGCCCCCCTTCCTTTCCCGCTGCGGGGGTTTTAATCGCTCCAGAAGAGCAGCTGCAGCTCTACTTTAAAGCGAATATGAAAGCAGCTCCTTTGGCATATGGCGACTTGATTGTCTTTCGCAATTCCCCTGTAACCACAGAAAGGAAAATATTTTATTCTTATTCATACAAGATGCCTCTGATTGGTAGGCTGGGGTCCATAATTTAAGCAGAAGAGGGTTTTGGATTTTTTTGCATATCAAAATTGCGTTTTGTCTGTTTGTATGTGCACATATGTATTCGGTATATATCTAGATATTTACAATTCTACATTAGTGCAAATGCTAGTGTTTGAATATTGAGCAACTCCATTTTCTGCTTTCATTGGGCATTGGTTCAAATAATGCCATGTATGACACATCCAGCCAGGAGTATAGCTATCCAGTGATCTGTGACTGCATCTTTGATGGTTTAATTTATTTCTTACAAAAGAAGTGTGGTTTGTGACATTGCCTATAATTTTTAATGATAAAGAAAGGTTTTCTCTCTCTTCCTAATCAGAGTGTACTTTGCTGGCTCCTTTTCTCTGTTAAGTCTTCCAATATTATATCATTTTGTGTTACCCTTTTAAGGATAAGTGGTGGCTTTGCAATATATTCTGTATGCCACTTGAAAGTGGTCTTTAGTTTGTAAGGTAATAGTAAACATGCCTTAAAAGTAAGTATATCTTGGATCTTGGCTGCAAAGACTAATCTGTATTTTATCTCCCTTCTGATACAAATCTATGAGCTCATTTGTTTTACAGTGCTAAGCAAGGAGAGCACACTTCCTGCCATCCATATATATATATATATATACCTTCCTGCCAATAGTGAGTAACATGTTCCATAAGAAGATTCTGAAATCAATCTTGCTTTGCAGATTCTCCTGCATTATAGTTGTGTTATGAAAGAGTTAGTACTCATAGTTGTATTATGAAGCCTTATTTTTAATGTTTGGATGAGGACTACTTGAAGTTAGCAGCTCATCATTTATGTCTTAAGCATCATCATATTAATTCACTGTAGCTTGAATGTCTCTCTGGCGAGAGAGTCAAAAATACATTTCTTCTTTATTGATATGTAACTCTATAGTTAAGCAGCATCCATGTGAAAAATATAGTGATATGATTAAATGAAGCTAGGTTTTTTAATAAGATTAAGAGGGGGTGATAATTTTGATCCACATTTTTATGCAACCTGAGCATTTATCTGGTAATAGGTAGGCTGTGTGGCATAGTTACAATTTGGGTTGTGTATTCCTCTGAATTTTCCAATACATTTATTTGCTTCAGCAGCTGAATAATGATAAAGTGTGGATTTAAAACATATTACGGAAAATGTCATGGAAATAACTGAACATATTTTGGGGGGCTTTTTAAAATTCAATGTCCTACTAAAACTGAATGAATTTATTAAGAGCCGGGGTGGCGCAGTGGTTAGAATGCAGTACTGCAGGCTATTTCTGCTGACTGCCGGCAGTCAGAAGTTTGGCAGTTCGAATCTCACCAGGCTCAAGGTTGACTCAGCCTTCCATCCTTCTGAGTTGGGTAAAATGAGGACCCAGATTGTTGGGGGCAATATGCTGACTCTGTAAACCACTTAGAGAGGGTTGTAAAGCACTGTGAAGCAGTATATAAGTCTAAGTACTATTGCTATTATGGCATGAATGTGAAACTGACAGATCAGGAACAGATTGATCTGTTGATCCATAGCTGAGCTACATGGTTTCTAAAATCTGTATGTTACTGTTCCAGAGAGAAAATAATGAAAATTCTATTATATGGGATTTCCGGCAACTAATTGCCCTTTTAAATAATGGGAAATTTATTATTTTTCTTAAAACCTAAAAAATATGGGTAAAACAGGAATCAAATCTATTTGTTTACCATGTTTAAAGTAACGACATCAAATATTTTACAGTGACCAGTCACTAAACAAATATAAACACTTCAAAATTTTCTCAGTTTATAAAACATCTTGATTTTTATCTGGTTTGTATCAGGATGAGGGACTATAATGGAACAGGGGAATACTTGAAGATAATCTGAAACTAATGCAACAAAATTGAATACATATCATATATTTGGAAAGAGAAAAGAAATCCAGAAGAATAGAATAGAATTTAGAATATTTTTTTTTATTTGCCAAGTGTGATTGGACACACAAGGAATTTGTCTTGGTGCATATGCTCTCAGTGTACATAAAAGAAAAGAATCCTAGTAGAGGTGAAATAAGTTAATACATTTGTAAAAATTATGCATGAAATTGTTTATTGCAAGAATAATGTTTACAAATGTGTCACATTTTATTCTGAAATGTTATTCAGAAAAGCAAAAGAAGCTCAAAATATTGTGCAGAAGGGAAGTAATTTTTTAATGGAAATAAAAGTAGTATCTGATCAAGAGCCTTTTAAAATAGGATGTGAGGACACAGATTCTGATACAGAATTTGGTGTAATAATTATGTATTTAGATATAATATATATCATACAACATGCAGTATGCCAGTCATGAATGCTTCAAGAATGGTAAACAAATATAAGAAAAAATGGAGATCCCAGAAAACAACCTGAGGAATGAAGACCTGGAAGTGCCATCATTGGAATCAAGAGTGGAAAAAGTTCATTTGAGACTCAGAGTAATTTTGAAACAACCTGGGGAAGGCACTAAGGAGAGGACTGTCAAAATTCTAACAGAATCTATGGTATGGGAAGGGGAAGTTTCATGTGAATATAGAAATGGACAAGGTGCACAGAACCAGCAGAAACATGTTTCAAGCAAAATATCTATGCACTTGGCCAGGAAGATTACAAGAGATCAACTTATACAACAGTAATTCAACACTAAGATAATTCTACCCAAAGAAGCTTCTATTAGAAGATACTTTACAAAGAAAGAATGCAAAATTGTTTGTTTGATCAGAGATAAAATAAGTACTTTTGTAAATGTTGAAAACCCTTAATTGACTCCCCCCCCCCCCCGAAAACAGTTAAAATGCCTTGGGTGATTTTTGCTTTTCTTAATTAAAAAGGATTGAATATAGGAAGAGAAGAAATATGTATGAAAGCTAAAAAAGGAGGAGAGAAAATAAGGTTGCTTGTGACTACTGTAAAGAAGAATGGAAGTCATTCTTTATAGAATCTTTTTCTTTTCTGCATTTTCTTTCACCTTTTTTCTTAACTGTTTTATATATTTTTTCATGTTTCTTTTATTCATCTACATTTTTTTCAATGAAAACTATAAGGAAAAAAGATTTACACAGGAATTCTGTATACAGTATGAACAAATATATTATCATACCATATCATATATCATATCATATAATACACCTGTGTTTTCATACAGTAACAAGGAGGAAGAGACAACTAGGCAGGGTGTGTAACTCTTGTTAGTACTTGTTTCCTTGCCTTAATCTAGCAAGAAATCTATAGCACTAGCAGCACTATATTTCTCCACCATATTCAAGATCAGGAGATTAGTCTTGAGAATTGATCCTATAGAATAGGAGATTGCTTTACATTTTAAGAACAAAGGAAAAATGTCATGACCAAACTTCCTCAGCTTCAATATGCAAAATATAGAATAAGAGAATAATAAATGAATAATAATAAATAATAAATTTCACGAATAAGAGAAGGATTTGAACCCAGGTGTCCTTGGTCAAAAATCAACATGTAACTGGTCTGACTAGCTACTGTATATTGGATAGCAGCTTCCATAATACTCAATCTCAGTTGGGCACTCTAGTTGGTATGATGGTATATGTAGGCCAACCATTTGGATAGTTTGCGAAAGCTGATATAAGAATTGAATACTTCCTACATTTTAATTGCATGGACATTGAGCAGGATTTCTTGATTATGTGGAGTTATTCTATAGTAATTGATTTTTTATTGTTGAAATAATACATATCACTGTACTTTTCTTCATTATAATTTGAGGTTTTTGAAAGTAATGACTTGCCATACGATACATTTTCTCTTAAATTCTTTTGTAAGAAAATCGAATCTATAAGGATTGTATAAGATTGATGCTTTATCTTAGCTCACTGAGCTTGTTAATTCTCTGTCCTCATATTTGCCTCTATTGATTGCTTTCCTATGAAAAATTCAATGAACAAAGTTGGAAAAAAACACTTTCCACAAATTAGCTTGCCTTCATGTAAATATCAACTTTGCCCTCTAAATATTTTATCACATATATATTATTTATTAAAATGGATTTAGCTTTTAAGTTTCATGAGCAGTCCCTGAATTAATTTGACAGCAGGTGTTTGATACATTATCTTGAAGCAGAAAAAAAAAAGAATGTCAAGTAATGGCACATATTTAGATACTTTGGATTCTGTAGTTATCTCTGATTATAAATAGTAATTCTAAAATCGTGACCCTACCCCAAATTAAGGGATTACAGGGTCATAAAAAGGGACTTTAAAAAAGGAGTTGTCTATGGTATTTAGTTTAGGCTAGTTCATCTGTCCATGCCTTGGCACCAGTGCAACAGAAGTTGTGACACCGAATTGAAAATATATAGGTTGCAGTGTATTTGCACGTGTGCATATGAACCAGTTATATCTGCTAAATTCTTTTTCATGTAAATTCCTCTTGGAGTAGCTGAAGCAGTTTCTATCTCCTTCTATATTTCATACCTAACTGTTCTTGCGCAGTACCTTACCTTCTGTTTTTCTACAGTAAAAGTTATGGCTGCTTGACATCACATTCCCTGTGGTGTGTCACACCACAGGGAAAGCCAGTTGTTGGTAAGCTCTAGTTAGAGATTGTATTTTTATTGCTCCAAAATTGACAGGTGGTCTGGTCACCCAAGGGACTTTTTAAATTAGCAACTTTATGGCAATTGTCCAGTATGTGGGAGGGGGGGAAAGTCATATATAGAGATGTGAAGGCCCGGAAAAAAACCGGAAAAATTCGGAAAAAAACAGGTTTTTTTCCGTTTTTTTCCTGAAGGCTTTTTTGTTTTTTTCCAAAAAATTGGAAAAATTGAAAAAAAAAAGACAGGGTGTTCAAATATTTTCCAAATAATTTCTAAAAAAAATGTATGATATCAGATTATTCTAATTTCTGTGCACTGAGTGAGGACAAGCAAGTCCTAGGTAACAAACTGAACCCTCCACTGCAAGAACAGTATGCATTTCTTCCTTTAGAAGGTGCTGCTATTGTAACAAGAAAAAGAGACGGATACTGACAATTTCAGCTCAGAAAATGATTCTGATTAAATGTCCATTGAAACTTAGTCCCACTCTCTTCTTAACACTTCCCCCATCTTCAATTCTTTTTATGAGAATGGGGTTTTTATTTTTATTTTTATGTAATACTGTGGAGAGGAAATATGAAAAATTGTTACTTTTGGTTTTGAAAATTGTTTTGTGGAGGCTTTTTGGCTGTTCCACATAAACTAGTAAGCAGTTCAGGAGATTGTTGCTCCCTTTGTTACAAATAAATATTATAAAAAAGTAAATTCTGTTTGTGATAAGTGTTTGGCTACACTATATTTTTCATATGCTAGTTGTGATAATTTTATGCCAAGTCAAATTGTCCAGAGTCATATTTTATGTCCATAAAGTAACAGAATGACTTTCAATAAAAAAAAAAAAAAAAAGTGCTAATGTAGCATTTTTTTCAATTTTTCCGAAAATTTCCGTTTCCCCCCCCCCCAAAAAAACGGGAAAAAAACGGGTTTTTTTTCCGAGCTTCAAAATTTCCGGAAATTTTACATCTCTAGTCATATATCTGTGCCTAGAATCAGAAATGTTTCAACCAGCTCTGAAAGGTTCAAAAGTAGCGCATGGAATTCTTTCATGGTGCAAGGTGGTGATAGGAATCTTAGAGCTTGAACAAATTTACTGTCAAACATCATTCCCCCCCCCCAAAAGTTTAATGTATGGTTTAGAGGTCATTCTACATATTATATATTTTGTGTTTATTTACTAGCTTGGTACCTTTAAGATAAAAGGAGCCTGTTCTAAATCACTGGTGCCTGTCATCCTGCCACCGCTACTTCAGATCTTTCAATTACAGTCGCGTGAATTGGATTAGCTCTGAGGGTGAACAACTACTAAGCTGTGGCTGCTTCTCTCATAAGAGCAGCCTTGCATTGCACACTGAAGCAGTGACAGCTCTAGCTAGGAACCCAGTCCTACATAGGTCAGAACAACTATAGTAACTGAATCTTGCAAGTTGAAATGATTCTCTTTTTTCTTCACTTTATCTTTGGGTGAACTAGGGAGAGGCCTGTCTGAGAGCTTTTCTCGTGGCATTAGGAAGGTTGAGAACCACTTGTTGTGGCTTGCCCAAGTCCCGCGCAGCTGCTCATGGATCCGGAAGACCAAGAACCGACCATGGGGTGGCACGATCAGTCTGCATCTCCGGCACCTGAGTCCGAGACCAAGGAGGACGCAGGGCCAGAGGACGATACTCAATCAGGGCCTTCTGCACCTCCCCAACAGGAGTTAAGTGACTCCAGTGAAGAGGAGGAGCCTCTGATTGATGCTAGGACACGCAGGCAGCTAGCCGGCAAGAGTGGCTCTGTAGAAGGAGGTCTCCTCACATGTAAACCTGCAGGCAGAGGGGCCACGCCGTAAGACTATATAAGGTTGAATCACAATGGAAACTCTTGCTGGAAACAACGCACGCATTTTACCT
>QLTV01002419.1:11998333-12041097 GCA_003457575.1 Thermophis baileyi | reverse complement strand
CGCTTTGAGGGGGACAATTTCCCCTCCCCCCAGAACCAAGGATGGACAGTTGACATAGTCTTTAGGAGGCAATACCCACAGCCATTCGGTTTTGTCAGGGTTAAGTCTGAGCCTGTTGACTCCCATCCAGACCCTCACCACCTCCAGGCACCGGCACATCACATCCACTGCCTCGCTGAACTGACGCGGGGTGGAGATATATAGCTGGGTATCATCAGCATATTGCTGATACCTCACCCCGTGTCGTCTATAAACTTTTCTGGGTTTATAGGCCGAATGGTATATCACTTTCACAAGGTTAGCATCATCTTGGAATTTCATAGAAAGTTGCTAAAGAGAAGTTTTTATGTGATGTAACTCCCAGAGTTTTCATAATCAAGGTCTTAAATATATATGAGATGGGTGGTTCTTCCTAAACTCTGAACAAGTATTTATTGACTGTCAGGATTGGCATGCCTTCTTCAGACACTTACTGTACAGGTAGTCCTCGACTTACAACAGTTCATTTAGTGACCATTCAAAGTTACAACGGCACTGAAAAAATAACTTATTACCATTTTTCATAGTGACGATCTTTGCAGCATCCCCATGATCACGTGATCAAAATTTAGATGCTTGGCTTGGTTCATATTTATGACCTTTGCTGTGTCCCAAGGTGATCCCTTTTTTGCGATCTTCTGACAAGCAAAGTCAACGGGGAAGCCAGATTCACTTAACAACTGCATTACTAACTAATCAACTGCAGTTATTCACTTGACAACTGTGGTAAGAAAGGTCATAAAATGGGGCAAAACTCACTTAACAAATGTCTCACTTAACATATATTTTGGACTCAATTGTAGTTGTAAGTCGAGATCTACCTGTATCTCCTGATGGAAATGATGCAGAAAGACAGTCAATGATACGACTTAGTGTGATCTAAAATCCTGTGTCATTGCTTTTTGGCAGCGTAATATGTTAGAGATTAAAAGAATTGCTGTTTTGAGGGATTTGGACCATTTAATTTTATTTGAGAGGTGTGGCAGGGCTATTGACAATCTAACTGCGACAGTTGTGACAGAAGATCTTAAGAGCACAATGACTGTACCAGGTGGAGGAGACTGGTCTTGGCAAAGGAGAACCCCCCCCCTCCCAATGGGGATGCTGCAAAGAAGAAACCCCGCTTTCCTCCCTATGCAAGCCACCAGTTCCTTGCCATTGAGTGGCAGATTCTCATCAGCCTGTCAGACAGTGGGAACAAGGGTAGAATTCTAGGCCTTTTTAAGGCACCCTTCTAGTCCCTGGCCTTGCCAGCTCTAATGAAATTCTGTTGTGCTTATCAGTCCTCCTTACTTCCAGCAATCTGAATGGCAGCCCATAGCAGCTGCCATTTCTGACAGCTCATGAAGTTGATTTGTTTTGCATAGCATTGCAGCTGCCTTCCAGATCCTCAATTTTCCACCACCTTGCACTACTCTCCCTCTCCCCACCCATTTTTTTTCCAGATTTCCAGGGGAGCTGTCATGGTATGTAATTATCTTTCTCAATTAATGATGCAGCTGCACCAAAGATCCCACCACATGTCTCTCCTCACCACTCTCACTCCTTGCTGATCACAAATGACTCTAGCAAAGGTTTCAAACTTATTGAGAGCCCAGAACCTGAGTTTTAAGCCCTGCTTAAGAGGTGAAGCTCTGGTGATAGAAAAATTGGCTGTTTGAAATGTTTTTGTCCTTAGACTCTCAAGTAAATTTATCAAGTTTTCATACAATCTAAAATTTGATGGAATATAGTTTGAAATACCCTGGTCTATATTATTAATGCCTACCTATAAGAGTGATATGCACAGTGGGTTGAGTGAAATGCCATGTCCTCCCCTCTATTAGCTCCCGTGGAGTGACTAATAGAGGGGGCAATACAGTGTATGTTTGATATCTAGAATCTGCAAAATATTTATTCACAATAAGTAGCAATGCAAATTTGATTCCTGGAATCAGCAACACAACAGTGACACTCAGTATGCTAGTGATTAGCAAATTTTGCCAGGTATGATTTGCAATTATTTTTTTTTAAAGTTTCTTTCAAAGACAAACTAAAACATGTTTTTTTTAAAAAAATTAATTTTAAAGGAAGGATTATGTATCATTTTCAAAGCTGCGTATTTCCTAGTGTAAAGAAAGATTCATTTAGCTTACTTTTTGAAATTACTAGCAGATAAAAAATTAGGAAAAGGATATTCAAAATGCATATAATGAAACATGGGCCAATTCAAATATAAAATTCAAGAGTCTATTTGTATTTAAGAAGTACTCTTGAGGGGGAGAAAACAGACTTTGGAAAGTGCTGGCCTCAGTAAGCATTTCTTTGCGTATTTGGAAAACAAAACTTAAGCATTTTATATCCCAAACCTGTATATTTAATTGATAGTAATTCCTTTACAGTTCAGTCCTTGTCTTTAAGCATATAATTGTGGAACTGAAGCTTTTATATGATAGCCATATAGTCCTATATTTGGGAATATTGAGCAAAACTAGGTCACTAAACAGCTGTGAAGAGGATGATACCCAGTTATTAGGAACTGAGGAAGTGAGATTTCTAAATAAGCACTGCTTTATCCTAAGAAGCATGAATGACTTGTTACAGAAGAGACTGCCTCCACATGTATTAAAGGAATGTCAGAATCTTGAACTTGTTTATAAGCAAAACAGAAGTTGTTGCTACAAGTGTCTGTCCTTACATTAGCTATAGAAAACATGTGAGCTAGCCTTCATTGACAGGAATGCAAGTGATAATCAATCATATCTGAAGGCATAGCATCCAGGAATCCATTGCTGTCTCCACTGAGGATCCTTGAAACATATATATTCTTTTAATATGCATTCACCCATTATTGATTACATTAATAAGTAGCACTAATAAATAAGCAAAAAGCACTTAGTTTATTTCTGAACACCAGAACTGAGTGCTTGCTAGTATAGAGCCAAAATGGAAGCTGCTTTGCACAATAATGTGTGCTAGTGAACTTCAAAGTCTTGAATAGATTAGATTATTTATTGCATTTGTATTCTGTATTTCTTCTTGAAGCTCAAAGTGGTCTAGTAGAGAAGGAGGATATCCTTTTATTTTATGGCCACATCAGCAAATCTGTGAGGGAAATCAGGATGAGAAGAGACTGTCCTAAAGACTTCCATTAAGCTCTGTAGTGAACTGGGGAAACATAAATGTGAGTTTTCTTAGTTCTACAACAAATAATCAGTACAATACTTGGACTCGGCTGCTTTTCCAAGAAGGACTATCTTCCAGTGCTTGAAAATGTCCATTGAAAGCAACAGCTGCGTTCCCCTTCCATGCATCTTTCTACCCTCATTATTGGAAATGTGACTGGATGACATGCGATGGGCCCAGCACTACAGCATGAAGCCCCAGCCATCGCGGCCCAGCAGCACGGTGCAAAGCCCCAGTTTCCTTCATTGCCCTGCACTCCAAGGCATCTGTAGCTTTCTGCTTCCCTACTCCATCACCCTATCAGACCTTGTCCATCTTTTGGTGTCCACTGCTACTTAGGCATGCCTAGTATGGCCCTTCACGAGGCAACCTGCTGGCCACATGTAATTCTGTAATATTATGAGGAAACCACCCCATGTGATCTTGGGAAGAAGACCTCATGCAGCCAGTAGTTGCTTGTGAAGAGCCAGTCTGAGTATGCTTGATCAGCGAGAACAAGAAGACAGCAAAGGGCAGAAAGCAGCAGAGTGCAGGGCAACAGAGACTGTGAAATGCAAGGGCCCAAAAAAGCAGAGATGGGGAGACACTAGGTAAGTAGAGAGAGTTGTAGCAACCTTGCAGTCATAAGTGAGAGCAAGTTGCCAAATGCCCAAATTTTGATCACATGACCTCACTGTAGCAGCTGTAACTTTGGGGATTGGACATAAGGTACTATTTGTTTACCTTCGCTGTAACTTGAAACAGTCGATGAAAAATCGGAAGGCTATCAGTACAGTCCACCCAAGAATCTCATATTAGTTACCAAGGGTATACAGTATTTTCTAACTGGTAATTGAGGAAATTGTGAGCCAAAGATAACGTGTTTTATCTGAGTTAATCAATCTCTATTTAATCTCTATTCCAGAACAAGAAAATGCAGGTTTAAAGTGGTTAGAGTATTCTTCACAATCTATGGTATGATCTTGTTCTCCTACTTGTGCTTCCATACCTGATGTCTTCAGTTTCCAATCGGGACCAATTCCATCATGCAGAAACATTATTTATCTTTCCTAATTCATGCTTTCTGGAAACAGCTTTGCATTTACCCTTTTGCATCTAACCTTTGCATTTTTATTCCAAGTTAAATTTTCTTGGCCTTAAAGTCAAAACAGTAGCTATAGAATGACAGCATTAGCTGTTGTAGTGAAATGGCATCTTCAGGAGAAACAAGGTTTTTTGGGGGTATGGGGATTTGCTTTTTGGTAACAAAATATTCCAGGAAAAATAGGATTTAAGGTCCTCCACTATTTCTGAACAATGCTTAGAAAAACAATTATACAGCAATTTATATTCAGGATGCAAATAATCTTGCTTTCTGCATTTGCAACATATAGAGTGCACGAAGATTTGTCTCTCTGTAGATGTAATTTTTCAGAGAACATCAGGTTCCAAGTTATATAAAAATTAATGAAATAATATTTTGATTGCTATTGGTGTAACTGAATATGTGTTGAAGAAAACTGTGAACTACCAAATAGGAAATGTGATTGAAATCAACCTATCTTGCATCGTGAAATGTATTTATTCTAGTCCCTCCACCATGTACCTCATAAATATGCAGAGGAACTTTGTATTGGTTCTATGCCATAGCTCACTTCACACTTTTTCCTCTTCTATCTTTCTGTCCACTTTTTCACTTGAAGGTGGGAATATGCATGAGTCATCCTTATGGATCTTCAAAATCAGTGCACGCCAGGGGTGGGTTCCTCCCGGTTCGGACAATGACGTCACCAAACCAGATCAGTCGGTGCCGGTCCGTGGGGGCCGCCATCTTTTTTTAAAAAAATTTTCCGATTTTTTATTTATTTATTATTTTTTTTCCCTTCTGAGCATGCGCAGAAGCCGACTTCCGGCACTGTGCATGTGGTCGCCATCTTTTTTTCGGCTTTGTTTTTTTGGGGGGGGGGATTTTTTGTTACTGCGCATGCGCGCGTGCGTGAAGCACGCACGCCCATGTGGCGCGCCCACACGGTGCGGGAGGGAGCAAACCAGCGAGGTAGGTTGGAACCCACCCCGGTGCACGCTTTATGGGATATAAGTAAGAAAATGCAAATATCTATTTCTCCATAGTGGTCTTAGCAATCCAGTTACTATGGATCATGTTTTGCTTTCTCTCAAGTCATGAAACCTGCAAATATTTTCCTAGATGTTAAAAAATGCATCCCCAAGAAATCAAAGACCCACTCTTTTTTAAAAAATAAAATGCTGGAATTTAACTAAAATAATTGAAATTGCTCTTTTCTTTTCTTTTCTTTTCTTTTTTAGCACCTATGTTTACCCTGAAAGTGCAAGTTAATGATATAATCAGTCACCAGTACCTACACCAAGCTGTTGTGGACATCTTTGTCAACTATACTAAAACAAATTCTACTCTAACTGGAAAGAATGGAGCAGTATTGATACAGGTTCCCTATCAGCTTGGTCTTAGTTTAACCATTGTTTCTTATAAAGATGGTTACATGTTAACACCTTTACCTTGGAAAACTGGGAGAATGCCAAGTAAGTAAGCAAGCTTAAGAACACCTTTTAAAAAATATTTTCTTTAAACCAATTTTTAAAAAGATAATTTATGTAGTTCTTTAGGTGGCATATGCTTTTCATCTAGCCTTCTCCATTTTCCCCTTCCTTTCTATCCATTTACTTTCCTTTTTTAAAATTTGTTCTGTGATTCAGTTTTTATTTTCATTGAGCAAATCACTTAATTCATTTATTTCATACTTGTCACTTATTTTTGCTTTTTTCTGTATTCATCACCCTTTTCAATCTTCACCCAATCTCTTTTATTTTTTACATACATGCCACTTAAATAATCCATTCTCACTGCATTAAATTTACCTTTGTTCCACCTAACATACCAAATCCTCACTTCCATATAATAAAATGAGTAGAAGCACAGACATTTGCTGTTTTAATAAACATTCATTTCTCACAACAGACCACATGTGATACACTATCTTTCTCCTAGCCTTTGCACAATTAAATTTTGTCAATCCATTTTTCCATCTTTACTAAATGTTCTACCATAGTACAGAATTTCACGTATTTGCTCTTTTTTTGCCATTTATGTATAATTTGCATTCATTGGCTAATGCTTTCCCTGTCAAACCCAGTTTTTCAGATCTCTATTTCTTGTTGTATCATCTGGTCGAATCTTTGTTGAAAATAACTTGTGTTTTCAACTAACAACATGGGACATTCCGCATGCATAAATGGACATATATTCATGCTTCTCCTCCCAAAATAACACGTTTAGCAGAAGAAATGTAAAATTAAAATTACAATCCATATTAAGTTTTTCTGTATATAAGGAGGAGAAATGGAGGTATCAATACATAAGTTTCTGATACCTCCATTTCTTTTTATTAAGATATATATGAATAAAAAAACCTGAATATATTCTTCACCCAAAAGGTAAAGAGCATGTCTAGCAAAATTACAAAGAATTATGCTCAAAATGACATAAATCTTCTATTTCCTTCTCCCCAAGGCAAGAAGAAAGGAAAACAAATCCTATCCTGATCTCTGTAAAAATCAGATTTCTACTAGTACTCCTAAATTTTAGTTGAAGTTACTTCCATACTTTTTTCATTATGTTAGTTAATGTCATACATAAAATCTTCTATACAGTCAAATGTATTAGGCTTCTATACAAAAATCTATAAATTTCTATTATTTTTAAAACAAAGTGTGTCAAGTGTATGAGTGATATATAGAAAAATATAAAAACGTGTTGAGAGATTTAGGACTTTGCTCATACAATGATAGCAATAGCAATAGCACTTAGGCTTATATACCGTTTTACAGTGCTTTATGGCCCTCTCTAAGCGGTTTACAGAGTCAGCATATTGATCCCAACAATTTGGATCCTCATTTTACTGACCTTGGAAGGATGTTGAGTCAACCTTGAGCCGGTGAGGATCAAACTGCTGGTAGTCTGCAGAATTAGCCTGCAATAATGAATTCTAACCACTGCACCACCACGACTCTTACGATCATTCTAGAAAAATTCATTATGAGAAAAACTTGATTTAGTAGAGCCCTGAGAAAAGTAACTCTTGCCTGATTCTTCTTTACCAACCAACAGGCATCCTTTGTTTGGAGATATTATTCAAAATGAAAGGTGACCCCTTGTATCTGAAGTCTGCTAAATAGATGGCCATGGAATTGAGCCTTCGCCTTATTTAATCAAAGTCAATATAATCATTATGTTTTTCAGATGATATTCCATCTAAGTTTTACTACTATTCAGGGCAACAGTGTTATAATACATACTTACATAATAATATATTATTATTTTATCTCCCACAGTATATTCATCTGTTACACTTTCATTGTTCCCCCAAAGCCAAGCAAATATATGGCTGTTTGATGATACAGTTTTAATCACTGGGAAATTATCTGGTAAGTAAGAACAGAACATACCCAGGTTTGCAAACCATCTTCTCTTAAGATATAACCACGTGGTGAAGTCAGTACGGTTTCCAGATTATGTTTTTAAGTATGGCTGCAAACAATAGATGCAAAGAGTTAGAGGCATTTTAATTATTTTATATTTTAGTAAAACAACAAATGCAGACGTATATTGAATGCTTAATTTGCTAATTCGTATTAGTGGATTTATTGGCTGGCCAGAAGATGCAGGTCTTTTCGGGCCTTATGTTTATCCTCTTAGCAGCTCAATAATGGAGGTTGAGTTGAGAGGTAGTGACTATTTCAAACACAAAAGAGATGACTACTACCTGAGAGTCCCCGACCCTAGTCCCGCACTCTTCTATCACAACATCATACTCATTTTAATGTAATTCTAGAATAGGTTCTCTTCAGCACTAAAAAAAAAAAAAAAGGGTTGTATTGTTTCAGTTCAGTGGTAACCCATAATGAATAGCTTATAGAACTGCTGGAGTTTATGCCCCTGTTTTGCCCCACGTATTTGTGTTGAAGATGGACATTGTCTTCTTGAAGGATCTCTCTGTGCTGCATGTGGCAAGAGAGGAAAAAGCTGACTGAAAACCGCCTTCACCCATTTTTATCCACGCCTCTCCCTTTCCATTCTTCTATCTACCATAATGAGGGAATGTTAATGGGTCACTGCATATAAATTAAACTAATCCGGCTTCTGCAGGCTTGCTGTCTAAAATGCAAGATACAAAATAAGAGATACTGAGAAAAAAGAATGAAAGGCTGCTGCTGTTGTTGCTGCTGTTTTTACCCTGTTTCCCCCAAAATAAGACATCCCCTGATAATAAGCCTAATAGGGCTTTTGAGTGCATGGCAATAAGGCCAAGTGCTTATTTCAGGGTTCAAAAAAATATAAGACAGGGTCTTATTTTCGGGGAAACACGGTACAACAGCTGAAAATCCAGCTGATATTCTTTCACCTGTGTTTTGTTTGTTAAGTAAAGGTGACTTAACCATTGCTACCTTTTCTATTTTTCCATTTTCATTTTTTAAAATAATGTTTTTTTAGCATTTATGCCATATCCCAAGAGAAAAGAAAATGGGCATTGGATATTGAGCAAAACAAGATCTTGCACTTGTATCTTCTCTGTCTAACTCAAATAATATATCCTTTGAGTACAGCACTTAAATGCATATTATTTATTGCTTTGGAAGAACAAGCATTTCTATTTTGTCTAATATTGCAAATCTGTCTCTTTGATTAAATACTAATAAAATATTTGGGGGGGGGATGAGAGTCTAGGTGTTTAAAATTAAATAGTAATAAGGAGTTAGAAGAAAGTAATGAATTTAAAGCTAAGGGATTGAATCAAATGCAAGATTATAAGGACAATTTTGTCCATGTTATACTTTAGATAGTCCTCACTTATCAACCATTTGTTCAGTGACCTTTTGCAGTTACAGCAGCACTAAATAAGGACACCTATGACCAATCCTTGAAATGGTAACCATTGCAGCATTCCCATGGTTACATGATCACAGTTCAGGTGCTTGGCATTGTGCCAGTGTAACATTGATTTCATCATTTGAGCAAAAAGCTCAGATCCTGAGGATGTGTTTATTCA
This sequence comes from Thermophis baileyi, assembly GCA_003457575.1. Lineage (NCBI taxonomy): Eukaryota > Metazoa > Chordata > Lepidosauria > Squamata > Dipsadidae > Thermophis > Thermophis baileyi. The sequence goes on along the minus strand of QLTV01002419.1, from coordinate 12,031,831 downwards.
TTAAATCTATTTGCCACCCATCTCGTAAGGAAATGACTCTGGGCAGTCTACAGCTTAAAACATTAACATCATAACCTATAAATATCTCTAAAATAATTTTAAAAAAAATAGAAGCCCCAATCCAGATAAAATTACAATTGAAAGATGAGGGAGGGAGGGAGGGAGGGAAGGAAGGAAGGAACAGAATGTGTAGAGGGGGAAGACAGGATTGCCTCTTAATTCATCAACCACCTCTGGTGTGAAACCCCCTCCATTGGAGCCCCATGCCATCTTGCAGAGCCAGGTCTTAAGATTCCTGTGGAAAGTCAGTGGGTGGGAGCTGATCTCACCTCAGGGGGGTTAGATGTTCCAAAGGGCAGGAGCCACAACAGAGGAGATCCATCTCCAGCCAAAATTTCTTAGCCAGTGGGGCCTGCAGCATGCCTTTTCTGCTGGCGTGAGTAGGGCAGGCCAGTCCCAGTGGGCTGAGGCGGTTCCTCGAGGAATTTGAACCCATGCCGCGCAGGGCTTTAAAGATAACAACCAACACCTTGAATTGCACTCAGAAGCAGACCGGTAGCCAGTGCAGCTCGCAGAGCATTGGTGTGACATGGGTCATCCTAGGGACCTCAAGAACTGCCCACTCCAGTGCACTCGGCACCAGTTGAAGCCTCTCAGTGCTCTTCAAGGGCAGCCCCGTGTAGAGCCTATTGCAGTAGTCCAAACATGAGATGATTCCTGATCCCGGAAAAGCCTCCAAATAACACACTGACTGAAGTTGTGCAAAGGCTGTCCTAACCGCGACTGCCACATGCTCTTTGAGCAGGAGTTGTGAATCCAGGAAAACCCCCAAGTTGCAAACTGAGGTAATGCAACCCCATCCAAACTAAATTGGTTAAAGTCCCAGATCTTGGAGCTCTGTGCACTCAAAGACATTTGGTCTTGTCAGGGTGCATCCTGTCATTCCCCATCTAGGATGTGTTTAGAGAGGAAAGGTGATGACATGCTATACTGTTATGTATTAGTCTTTAATGTGCTACAGGAGATTTTATTACTTATAGAAAAATTGCTGGTCGCAAAGACAAAAATGAAGGAAAACAAATATGGGTCAAATGAAAGACAAAGCAGTAGACTATTCTTGCTTTGTACTGTTTGCCTTTTACAGATATTCCTCGACTTACAACCACAATTGAACCCAACATTTCTTTTGTTAAGTAAGACATTTGTTAGTTTTGCCCGATTTTATGACCTTTCTTGCCATTAAGAGAATCGTTAAGCGAATCACCACAGTTGATAAGTTAGTTACATGGTTGTTAAGTGAATCCGGCATCTCTATGGACTTTGCTTGTCAAAAGTTTGCAAAAGGGGATCACATGACCTTGGGGACACAGTATGAGTCAGTTGCCAAGCATCTGAATTTTGATCACATGATCATGGGGATGCTACAAAGGTTGTAAGTGTGAGAAACGGTCATAAGTCACTTTTTTCAGTGCTGTTTTAACTTTGAACTGTTGTAAGTTGAGGACTACCTGTATTTGCAATTGAAAAGGACTAGGGCAGATATTCTCTCTTGATTTTCCTGTCAAAATCTATTTCAGATTAGAATTAAAGTATAAAATGATGATTGAGCATTCTGAACTGGGATTAAAGATGACAAAAACAGAATAAGAATGTTTTCCTTAGGAAGAAGTGTACAAATGAAACTCATCTTCTCCCCCCCCCCCTAAGTTTGGTTATATTTTTAGAAAGTTTTGTAAGCTCTGTTTGTATTGCCTTAGTAATTGGGTACTGCATACATCATTGCTTTGTCTTTTATGATAGATTTTCTAATGTTAGCTTTCACGTAGTGTATTTCCAGAATAGTTGCAAGTATATGTAATTGCTTGGAAAGAGGTTTTTAAAAAAGTATTTCTTATTTGGTCATATGAGTATTTTATGAAATTCCTGGTTTAAAATTTTAACTATTTTTCAGAGGCGAAATCTCAGCCAAGTGTTCAGTTTCCAAAATACTTAATTAAACTTCCTGTGAACCACCATATCACCAATGTAACAGCGTATCTTACAGTGCCGCAACAGTTTTTAAAAGTGGAGCATTTCTTCTATACAACAGGAATTCTTTTAAATAAATCAGGTAAGTCAGACTGATCATTAATTCTTGAGGTTTTATCATTCTTACCTCATCTTTAAAAGCTCTGTGCCAATATTCATCCCCTTATTGCGGGCCTTGCATGTAACCTTCTCGATGAATAATGGTTGACTGAGATATTTAGCAGACATAAGGAGCCATTATCCTTGAAACTATAAACTGATAAAACAAGGTAATAATGATATGCTTAACGTTACAGATTGCTGCAGTTCCAAAGCCAAAACTTCCAGCATATCCCTACTTGAAATTTTATGTTTATTTTTCATTTTAATGAAATAGATATACATCAGCAATAGGGAAAAATGACAGAGATGATAAGTAGGACAGTGAAAAAATAAACCCAAAAGAGAAGAAATGAAGTTTATATTAATCTGAGAATAGATCATGGATGCATATATCATTTGAAGGAGAGGTTTTAGGCAACCCTTACAATTCAACAATTCTAACAATAATTCTAAGAAATAGCTTGGAATTTTGGAGAGAAGGTATACAGGCAAAAGTTCAGTAACTTCTTCTTTGTTAAATATCTGGAAGTCATTATGAATTCATTAACGAGTATAGTAATAATGAAGTTTAATATCAGCCATTAGCAGGTGGATCTTGGGTGGTTGAGATATGTCTCTCTCTAGTTTTCTTCATGTGTTCCAAGCTCCAGTACAGGGAGCTGAATACAGCTGGAATCAATAATATATGACTCCCCCTTTTGCATTTAAAGAACTAGCAAATGGCACAGTTAGGGCACTTTGTTTTTCATCTTTAGATTATATTGAAATTTCTGATGTTTCTTTCAAATAATTTATATATGCATAAAAAAATTTCAGTCCTAAGGGCACGCAGTAGTTTATGAGTGTTTTGCTGCTGGAGGGGCATTGCTGTATGGCTGTCATTCTCTTTCAACTTCATGTGACCTGATTAATTAATTAGCTGCAATGCTCCCAAATAAGTGCATACAGGGTATAGCTCTAAAATAGATTAAAGGAAGATGGTTAGTTTCTACCTGTGTTTTTGTTTTGAGTTTACCTGGTACCAAAGATTCACTTGTTCCATTTCTGTTTTCAGTCAGACAGTGGATTGAAGGCAGGGGTTTTTTTTGGGGGGGGGGTTTACAGATTACTTTCTATGCATATAGCTTTGCAAATTCTTTAGGGAAAAAAGGGTATAGACAGCTTCCTTCTTACTTTTTTGTAGGTTTTTTTAATATTAATTTTTTTGTTCTTTAATGTCAATTAATAATGTCAATTAAATCAGACTTCTGATGAAATGTGTATAAGATTGTGCTGCATGCTTTCTTTAGTAGCTCTTCATGGGACTTGTATCAGTACATTTATTTCTGTAACTTGTTCATGTAGCCTTGTACAAAAATGGAAATAAGAATATCTCATCAAGTATCTAATACTTGTCATTGATAGCAATTGTCTGAATACCTGGAAAGCTGTTGTATCCCAGTTTAGGCAATACTGAGGTAGATGTAAGACTGATTCATTATTACCGTGTTTCCCCGAAAATAAGACCTATCACGAAAATAAGACCTAGCTTCATTTTTACATGTGCACCCAATATAAGCCCCCCCAAATAAGCCCTAGTTAAGACCCCCCCCACTCCGTTGCACCTGGTTGAAGGCCTCTGACGGCGAAACGAGGAGGGTGGTGCCACGCACGTCAATCCAGAGCTCGTTTCTCAGTTGCAGAGGCCTTTCCTGAAGGCCTCTGATGGCGAAACAGAGGCCGGGGGTAACGTGCACGAGCAGCGGCAAGTGGCCACAAGAAGAAGTGGGCCCGCAGTGGGCTCCTGCTGGGCGGGGCTGTTGGTGCTGCTGCCGCGAGGTGAGTCAGTGGAAGACATCCCCCGAAAATAAGATCTGGTGCCTTTTTTGGTGGCAAAAAAAATATAAGACCAGGTCTTATTTTCAGGAAAACACGGTATTTGATACAATATCAAATGACATCCCATATAGAAGTCACTGTTCATAATATCCTTAGGTTAAGTCATTTGGCTTGAAAGGAGTATCAGATCAATTAATTCAATCAAGGTTAGCCAATTTACATTACTGCTTGTTTGGCTTTTGAATGCCTGCAGAGATAAAAAACTCTACAAATCAGAACTGGTGGTTGGTCCCTTTTGCTGTTTCAATCCAGTGGCAAGTATTCACATGCCAATATTCCTTGGAAAGTACTTTAGTACGAATTATTCATTTGCAAACTCCTTCCTGGGTGGTGAATGGGATCTGTCACTTCTTAATCTCTCTCTTGGGTTGGGTGTTATCTAAAACATGCTTCCATATTTAATTATGAACAGTTGGAAATGTAAGCGCTTTTCTGTTTTATCTCCATCTGGTGGTTAAGCTCAATATTGCCCATATTTCTAAACTTAGTGAAATGAAGCTCATGAGAGCATACTGTATGTTTTCAGACTTCTTTTTACTTTAGTGGGATAGTTTTACCTACAATCTAATTTGATAATCAGATAATTAGAAAAATACAAGTGAAAGGAAAAGGGGGTTGCTCAGCAGAAAATAGTATAGGGGAGGATGACCATCTGCTTCTTTCAAGAAAGGTACTAAAATCTTGACAGTATTTAAATTCACATATGATTGCTTCAATCAACTACTATGGTAAATGTCACTTTTTTTTGAGACATAACTATGTGTGGAATGTAATAAAACATTAAATAAAACAAAGCTATTTCCAGTAATTATCCAGTAATTATGCAGAAGCACTTTTGCCTCTACTCCAGGAGTGGAATATTTCCAGGTTCAGATTAAATAGCTATAATAGTAGTTTGACAGGAGCCCGTAGGAGATGGAGCCCCTATGTATGACTTGCAAATAGCACTCATTTTATGAAGCTGCTTCAAAACTTATTATATGTTTCCATTATCAGGAAAAGTAAATTAACACTTTTAAATTAATTAAAAGTAAATTAAAAGTAAATTTTCTGTATGTTTAGGTTTCAAAAGTATTGAACTGACTCCCCTTGCTGCAATTTGCGTAAACATATTTTCGAGTGGGAAGGAACTGCAGGTGGATGGCTCCATTCAGATCACCTTACCTCTTCTGCCTACAAGTGCGGTAAAAGCAGGAGAACCTATCTCAGCCTGGACTTTTGATATGAAAACGGGTGAGTGCTTTCTGATAGCCAAATGGTTACGATTGGAAGAAAGCTTAGTTTTTGTCAGCTTCCTTTATTTTTATTTTTTTAAAAAAATCCCGATCGAGATTATCCTAAATACATTTTCTTAGATGCAAATCCAGCTGATCCAGGATCCTTATTTCCAGTTTTTGAGCATAGGTTGCAGTCTACAGATAGTCCTCAGTTTATGTCTATTCGTTCAGTGTCTATTCAAAGCGGTGGCAGAGTTGAAAAAATAAACTTATGACCTTTTTTTAAAGTTGTAGCCGTTGCAGCATCCCCACAGTCTTGTGATTGTAATCTAGGCACTCTGGTACCCAGCTCACAATTATGATGATGTATTGAGGCATGTCACGTGATCGCCATTTCTGACCTTACCGGCCAGCTTCTCACAAGCAAAGTCAATGAGGAAGCCAGCAGGGAAGGTTACAGGTTGCCCCAGGAAATAGCTCTCCCCCCCCCCTTTTTTTTTTGAGGAGTCTACTATAGAGTACCAGATCCCAGGGATCATAGTCTGTAGCACCCCCTGCCCAACTACTGCATTATCCCCCATGCCTGAAGCCCCTTCCTGCCCTCCCACAGCCTCCACCAAGCTACCCGAGGCCCCCTGAGACCTGTCCAAGCTCCCTAACATCTATCTGTAGCACTCTCCACTCACCTGCAGCAATCATACCGCCCCCCCCCCCCGACACACCTTATCTTGGATGCCTGTGTCTTCTCACTTAAAACCTCACACATCCTAGAGTTACAAAGGCAATCGGGATTGCCAGGCTTGCTGTCACTAAGCAATGTGGCCATGTGATTCACACTTTACAATTGCATTGTTCAACAACAGCAATTCCAGTCCCAATTGTCGATGTAACCAAAGGACTTACCTGTATATACATTATTGGAAAACCTGCATACGATCTAAAGTCTACATTTTAATAATAAATGCTTAGCTGTTTTGATGCATAACTTGGAATATAGGTAGTCCTCAATTTACAATCATAATTGAGCCTGGAATTATGATTATAAATCATTGAGATCATAAGTTGAGACACCTATGTGGCCAGAAGCAATTTTCCAGCCTTTTTTATGGTGGTGGTTAATAGCAATAGCACTTAGATTTATATACCACTTCACAGTGCTTTAAAGCCCTCTCTAAGCGGTTTACAGAGTCAGCCTATTGCCCCCAACAAACTGGCTCCTCATTTTACCGACCTCGGAAGGATGGAAGGCTGAGTCAACCTTGATCCGCTCAGAATCAAACTCCTGGAGTGAGCAGGGAGTTAGCCCTGCAGTACTACCTTCTAACCACTTTGCCACCACAGCTCTGTAAGCAAATACTACAGTCATAAAGCAAACCCATTCATTTGAAACCATCAAAAACAGTCACGTGACCATGTAACGCTGTAATAGGTCATAAAACTGGCCTGCCCGACACATGATCATGTGATTCCCAGAGGTACTTTATGTGGCAATCCTAACTTTGTACAATTGTTAAACGAAGAATACCTATTCTAGGTATTAAAGATAGAGCACTACATCATTAACTACTTTTAGAAAAACAATGCTGGACTATATGGAACTGCCTCTAATATATTTATTATGAGTATAACATTATGAGTATAAAAGAGTTGCCTAAAGTTTTTGATTCATCCGTTTTTAGTTGAAAGTCTGAAAGAAAGCATTTTATTTTATTTTATTTTATTTTTGTCTTACCAGGTGCTTGGATTAATCGTGGTTTGGGAATGGTAAAGAACATCAATGATCACTTAGTATGGACGTATACTGCTCCAAGTCTGGGATATTGGATAGCAGCCCCATTGTCTGGAACCAGAGGTAAAACTGGGGAAATGGACATTATTTTATGTCTGTCTTAATTTTTATTACTTTCATAAAGTCAGGACATAGAAGTCTAATTCTTCCCAAATTTAATTGGGATGATGAGACCTGTCTCTTGTTTATGTGGAAGGTGAAGTTTCTTTAGGCTTATGAAATATGACTTTGGGTCATAATACATTGTAATATTCCAGATGATGCCAAAGTAAATGCAATTAGGTATTACAGGATATGCACAGATTTATATTAGTAAACATCTAGCACACATGGTAATTCAGTTCCTAACAAGAGCCTAGGAAAGAGTTCCTAGAGTGAAGCAATGTCCTATTTAGAGTACATGTTGCAAAATCTAATATGCATGAGGGTCAGGATCATTAACTTCACTCTCATATCCAGCCTACTCAGGTTGTATATTAAATTTTTGCTTGAACGTGAATTCAAACGCTCAGCAGGAAGGACAAGTGCATGTGAATATAGTATGCCTTACTTGTATAATATGACCCAGATCTATGTATCTTGTTGGATTAATGCTCTCTATATACAGGTAGTCCTCAGGTTACAACCGCTCATTCAGTGATATTTAAAGTTATGACACTGCTGAATGAGGGGGACTTGCAACCATTCCTTGGAGTTCCAGTCATTGCAGCATCCCCATGGTCACATGATTGCAGCCCAGGTTGCCCAGTGCCTGGCTTGCAATTATGACGTTGCAGGGTGCCCACAGTCACGTGATCATGGTTTCTGACATTCCCTGCTGGTTTTCCCACAAGCAAAAATCAATGGGAAAGCCAGCAGGTCTCAAATCATTCTTGCTCCCACTGCTTTTTCGCCAGCTTGCTCTCTACAATACCTGTGGCACCTCCCATCGATTGTGGCACCCATACCCCCACGTGTGCTCTGTAATACCTACCTGTGGCACCCGCCCATGTGCAGGCCTAGGTGTCCACCTGTACTCCATAGTGCCTCCCTGCAGTGCCCCCCATTGCACCTACACACCTGCCTCCCTTCCCTAGCACTTGCCTGTGACAGCTCCCCACTTGTTCATAGCTCTCTCCTGCAGCTCTCACCCACTGGCTTCTTTGCCTGGAACTCCCACCTCTTCCTGCTTAACAACCTGTGCTGTCTTAAGGGTACAACAGCAGCCTAGACTGCTGAGGTTGCTGTTGCTAAGCCATAAAGTTTGTGTGATGTCACACTTTATGACCACATCGCTTAGCAACCCAAATTCTGATCCCAATTGCTGTTGTAACCCGTGAACTACTTGTAGGCATATTGCTTGAATGATTTTGTCTCGGGTAGAACCCTATCAGTATTGAGACAATGAATGAAACTGATCTCAGGGCCTCTTGCGTACCATTAAACTGCTTCTATAATAAATAAATTGTATTGTAGACTTCATGCTCTCTGATGTGAACCTCTCTATTCTATTTTTGTGGGAGGCTTGCAGCCATGTCTCCTTGTTTGCTGAAAGATCCAGTGTCAGGATGTAAAGGAAGAACACTGTCTGGAAAATATAGGAATGCTGAGTCTGTGCTAGTACAAAACCGGTAACTTTTATTATCCTCTCTCCATCTCTCCCTGTATTTCCTTTCTCTGATTAAAAACACAGATTCCATTATTACCACAGTTACTAAAGATATCACTGCCTACCACACAGTATTCCTCACAGCGATATTAGGAGGCACTATCACCATCATTGCTGGGTTCTTTGCACTTCTGCTTTGCTATTGCAGGTAAGACGGAATATGATGGTAATGCATTTTTTGCCATAATCAATTACAGTATGCACTGTTTGAAAGCATGGGATCAGTGCTCAGGTTGCTTTTACTTTTGATGCCCACTTTCTATGCCTAAAGGAAATGCTAATTCGCCCTACATGTTCTTTAATGCTCTTCTTTTATACCGTTTTTGAAGAATCTTGATGAATGTACAATTTAAAAAAAAATATAGATTTAATGGTGGCGATAGTCTGCTTCAGATATAGGTAGGTAGGTACATATGATTTGGTAAAATCCAAAATTAAGTGGATGTTTTCTTCCTTTACAAGAAAGATAAGCTTGTAAATTACATAAATAAATAAGCCTGGTGGTGTTAGACTATTACTAATTGCACTGATATATATTAAAGCAAAGTTTTAATATTTCTTTTTTATTTTGCTTCTTTTTTTAGGGATAAATGTGGTCGTCCAAAAAAGAGAAAGAAAAACCCAACTAAACTAGACATTTTAAAAAAAGACCAAACAACTTCAACAACTCACATAAATCATATCGGTGCAGCCAGAGGATCTTTGAAGCCAGAGGACAAATCTAGATTGTGTTCACCCAGAGTAGCATTTTATAGCCCCCAGAGACGAGTTTCAGCTGAAGGTGAGGAGAGGAAAGTCCAAGACAGTTTTAAAGTTTACACAGAAGGTACTCCGTATCAATTCTCTGGTAAAAACCTCCAGTGTAGGAGCTCACCCCAGTCCTTGGAAGCCAAAACAGAATTGAGACATCTTCCGCCAGTTAAACACCTCAATGGAAGTCTTCCTCCTTCCCAAAATGTACAAGAACAGAATCAGTATCTCCCAATGACTGAGGAAATCTATGGACTCTCTTCCCTCCCAGAACAATTAATGCATCTCTATAGCCAGCCTGGTGCTATGCTTCAAACATCTGAGCTATTTCACTCCCAAGAGCAATTGCATGCTGCAAAGTCAGCTACTTTACCAAGAAAAGGACAGTTAGTCTACACCCCTGTGATGGAGAGTATGAGTCACGAAAATTATACCCAGACATTGCCCAAAATGCCAATGCACGCTCACTTGCAGGAACCAACTTCCAGAGATGAAACAGTGGCTATAGATAGACAACAAGGCTTGTCTCCTCAGACTGCCAACTGGGGCCGCTACACTAGTAGCTTGCTGGAGTCGGTTTCTGTCCCAGGAACGTTAAATGAAGCTGTGGTGATGACACCATTTTCATCAGAACTTCAGGGCATTTCGGAGCAAACCTTACTGGAGCTTTCAAAAGGAAAACAGTGTCCACATCCAAGAGCATGGTTTGTGTCACTGGATGGCAAACCAATAGCTCAAGTGAGGCATTCATTCATTGATCTCAAGAAGGGCAGGAAGACAGAGAGCAATGATACTAGCTTAGACTCAGGTGTGGACATGAATGAGCATAATTCAAGTCGAAAATTGGAGAGGGAGAAAACCTTTATTAAAAGCACGCAGCATTCTAAGATACTTTGCCTAGAAGACTTGGATCTGAGTACCAGTGAATGTGGGACCATGCTTTCAACCCCGGAGGATCAAGCTGTGAAGCACATGCCAGAAGGAAGTAATGACCCCATCATAGAGCAAGAGCTCCTGGAAGAGATGCCTAGAAGAAAAAACATGGCAAAAAACCATGAGGCCAGCCCTCCCCCTGGGAAGAAACAGGGAAGACCACGTCTAACTAAGACAGAAGGCAAAACAAACATCTGGAAAAAGAGAGATGAGAGACCACTCATTCCAAAAAATTAACATTACAGTGATGTTTATCTTCTGATTGTTTCATGTCCTGTAGACTTTACCTCCTCTCTATCATTTTATTTGTAAATTTGCACTGGTCATTTTCAGTGTGGCAGTCAGTTTTAGGTGACATTGCTTTTCTGAGGCACAGCAGATTACACCTTCATAAGGAGTATTGTGTTCTGAAAACCAGCTCATCTTTCTTTCAACAGTTGTTATAATTTCAGGACGTTTGTAAAACTATACGTGAAAGATTATTCTGTGGTGTATCTGCAAGGACATATATGCATTCTGTGGAAGACACCAATATGGAATCTCATTTACTTGCTTTGAAGTTAGACAACTGGCAAGGAGGTTTTGTTGATACCAAATTGCGTTGGTTTAGAAAAAAGTGTTTGTTATTTTTGCAACTAGTGTCTGATAATGGACATTGTCATAATATGGTTTGATATTGTGTAGTATGGTATTTTTCATCGAAATGCCGATAGGAGATCTTGTATTTCGTATCTAATAGAACATCCTGCCTCAGTATAATTCCTATATAGCTTTTTCTGGTGGGGGAGGGAAAATTAAGGACTTGTTATTCAGAAGGTATTTCTAGTGTGAAGACTTCTGCCATTCCAATTTGTATTGAGCCAAATTGTGCTCCATTTTTAGGATAGCTGGATTTATATTATTGTAATGAAGGCAGAGTTTGGCCCTTTATGCCCACAATGTGTGCCATTGTAAACATGGTCAAAAAGATGCCTTTTTAGATATTTCCACCAGAAACAGCATTCTGTACTAGCCTTAAAACGACAAAAGAGATGCAGTATTAAGCAATTTGATAATGTGCCTCCCTTTTCAGCTAGCTTTGTCCTAAGTCATGAAAATCAATTGTTGCTTATGAGCTGTTGAAATCTATTGGAGTTAAATTTAGCCATAACTATAATTTGTTAATGAAAAAATTGGGATGGTGGGACCACTTTGTTATACCCAAATTTTCTAATGTGATAATAAATCTGTAAGGCAGACAAAATAAAGGGGAACACCATAGTTTAATACAGGGGTGGGTTCTGCTTTTCTTCGCTGCCGGTTCGCTCAGTGACACAACGCACGGGTGCACGCGCTTTGCACGCGCTTTGTGCATGCGCAGTGCTTAAAAAATCTTGCGCATGCACAGAAGCAAAAAACAAGATGGCGCCTACGGCGCCACCAAGAGAACCAGCTCGGGGCGTGGCAGGCGTGGGTTGCTACCAGTTCTAGCGACCCACGCCACCACATTACTAACAGTTCTATAGAACCAGTCCGAACCGGTAGGAAGCCACCTCTAGTTTGATAGTATGCAAAATGGAAGGTTTTGGAAAGTTCCCTGGGGAAGGATCCAACTGTATAGATAAGCCTTTCTTAATGAAAGTTATGGATTTTGGAATCTACATGGAGTCCTCTGAAATAAACACATTACAGCCCTAAATATAGTTACTTGGAAATAGATTCTGTTGATTTCAGTGGAACTTGTTTCACATAAAAGCATCCACAATTAAAAGCTAAAAATGCATACATCTCTACCTGAAATTACAAGACAACCTATTATTTTCCCCTGAACAACTTTCACCATCACCTTTTCAGTGGAGGTGGCTAATTAAGATGTTTGTACTATATCTTTCCTAATATTTTTAATACAAAATGGAAATATCCATCCATTTACATTTGATGTGTTATGAGACACTTTTAAGCAGAAGAATTGGTGTAAAAATGAGAGGCGAACATATTTGGGGATAGAAGGAGGACTTGACAAATAGTCATTAAGGTGGCCAAATGCTAAATGGCACTAGCCATTTCTGCAAATAGGGCAAAAGTAAAATTTCATGCCAGACAATTATACATAATGTCTTTGTATTAAACATGGCAAGTGTACTTTGTCAACTGATTTACCATTCACTAGAAGTACCTACTGTGTGTCCTAACTGGATTGTGCACTATGAACATGTTCAGGGACTCTCAATTGGGGCGTCTGTATACATTGAATGGAAACTGGGATTAGGACAACAGCCATCCTTAGTTTATATAATTCATTAAGGAGTTAAAACACTGATTATATGAAGAACTGATTGTAAGAGATATAAAAGAAGGAATTATAGAAGAAAGAAATGTTCACAAATGTTTGTTCTTTGAATAATAAATTTGTTTCTGATAATTCATTTTGGCTAAGAGAAAAATAGATATCCGTAAGTGAATTATCGCTAGAGAATCCTGTTAACCAAAGTATTTTCCAGAATTTTGATTTTTGCAATCAGCTAGAAAAATCTAATGATACTAATTTTGTTATCAGAAAGTTCCTAAAGTCAAAGTAAAATTAAACTTATGCAAACTAGAGGCTTTTCATATTTCCTTTTCCATTCGTCATCTCATAATCATTTGAGGACTGGCATATTTCTATTGCAGTAAGGCTGTAGCCTCTGAAATCATGGTTGAAGCATTAACTACCCTATTTTTTCAGTTCAAAACTCATTTGTCTCATTTATATTGAAATAAATATAAAATTTGGATACCAGGAACTATAGGTTCATGGTGGACAGGTGGCACAGAAATCATGCTCCAACTTATAGCAAGGCAATGGTCTTTCTGAGTGTGAACAGAAAATATCCTACCTTGCTAAAAATGTAACATTAAATGTTAGACGCTTGAGATTTATTAACGGACAGAGAATCACTTTTAATTATACATGATCAGAAAAAAATTCTATTAACATTTTTGAGTTATCTTTTTAATACTTTCATAGAGCTCTTTTGTTTTGAAATAATACAGATAAATTAATTATATAAGTAATAAAAAGGCCTTCATAAATTTGTTACTACTGATGGAAAGATAGTAACATTTTAATCAAAATCAAAGATTTATCGGAACAAAAATGGAGTAGTTCTGAATGACACAACTTTTATTGTAAGGTTATGGTGTGGAACTGCACAACTACCTACGTTTTGGGTTTGCTTTTCTTAAAAATGTGAAGAAAAAATGGAACTTCGAAAGGCACAATGATACAGAAATGATAGATTTTGAGTAAAATTTTCTAGTTCGTTTGTCTCAACTTATGAGATTTGAATTTCTACTTATTTTCAGGCCAATGTGTATGAACTGATGGGAAAGAGATAAACAGATCCCTGATGATTTGGGTTACTTTTACTGGACTAGTGTTAATATGCACACTATAGTTTACAGTAGTGGATTTTTAATGAAAATATGTATGTGCTTACAGACTATATCTGAGACAAGATGGACATTTTCTTCAGTTTGGAAATAAATGGAGCCAATACCAATTGGCTGCATAGAGATGATAAACTCATTTGTTATCCTGTTCTTGCATTGAATCCTACAATGGTAGTACATCCAAAGGCTTTTTTAAAAATACAATTTACATTTTACATTCACACATTTTACTGTCTCATCTGCAGCTTGATAAGTAGGGCATGTCAAATTTTTAAACTTTCAATTTCCAAACATTAGGGGTGCTCAAAAGTTGTGACATGTCTTGAGGATTGTAAAGATATTTTGGTTACTTTAATATAATTTAGAAGCAACTACATAAATATAACTTTTTAACATTTTATTTCAACCAGAAAAATCTTTACCACTTTAATTGTTCACATTATTGGTTCTTACCAGTGTGCATGAAAGGGTAAGACTAAGAATATTTCAAATTTAATCTAAGCACAAATGCCTCTCTGGTTATGTGGGATATATATTAATGACTTAAATATAATGTATATTAAAATATTTTTGGAAGTCACTTTCAGAAAATAAATGCTTTTCCCTTCATATGTGACACATGCACTGAAATAGCATCGGACATTTTAAGCGTTTTGGAATATTAAATAATTTTCAAACAAAAAGTTTTTGCCATTTTATATTTAAACAGCACTGATAGAATTATGCCTAGTAAGCTTTTGATGGTGTTATTCCACTTAATGCCTAATTAATATTTCTGAAATAATTCATTGTTTAGCATTTTGTATCAATTAGTTGTGTTGGCTGAAATTTAAGCTAATTTTGAAAATAACAAAAAGAATTGTCAAATAATTGTACATTTCCCAATTGCGATACACTGTTCTTTAACTTTGAAATATACTGGTGTGTAATTCTTCAGTATATATAGAATCTTTGTGGGTTTTTAAAAATGTATTTCTATGTCATACCGGTTCAGTTTTACTGTATTGCATGAATGTTAACAGAGCAGTTCTATGCATGCTTATTCAGAAGGAAGTTCTTTATAGTTCAATGGAATTTTCTGCTAAATAAGTACATATGCTACATATGCTTACAGTCTTAAAGAGTATAGTTTGTATTGGAAATCCAATTTTGTGAGCAGCAATGGCTGGAACAGAATCTGAAATAGACATGGAAACAGACACCACTGAAATAAACCTTTTAGGACATCTATTATTAAAAGTTGAGATATTCTCTAATAGAGGAACTGCTGAATATTCAACAATTCCAACCCCACATGATATACAGAGATGTTGTTTAGATAAATTTAGACTCTGTATTTACAAAATTGGCCATTAAGATTACAAAATCATTTAGGTCAGTCTTGCTGCATTGGGGCCCACCTGTTCATCCTGCCAAGTAGAGGCCTGAAGTTTGCCTCATCATTCAGTGCAGTTATTATTTTTACCTACCACCAAAGCAGACAGCCCATTTTCCATTGTTGCTGTTTAAGAGACTAGCTTGATACTTTCTCACACATATGCTGCGCCACTTTCATATTGCTGTAGTGCTTTGTGTTAAGGGAAAGAAATGCAGAGTGTCTTATTTCAAAAGAAGCTCACAGTACTAATTAAGACTAGTCATTGAATCATGACTAAGACTAGTCATTAGATTATCAAAGGTTGATAATCTAATCTAATCCACTACAGAAATTGGAGCCCAGGTCTTGCCAATCTATTAGCTCTTCCTTACTAGATTTATGTTGTAAATAACGAGAATAAGGACTCCTTTTTCACAGCATATTTTAAATTTGTTGTATGGTTTATTAATGCTAATCCTTTTCATTTTATTTTTACATTTTTTCAATTTATGTCTGTGCAACTACTGCAGTGCAAATGGATTGTCTATATCTTATAATTTATAAGACACTGCTAAGTTTAATTAAAAAAATCTTACCAATAACTTAGTGATTCTTGATTGTTTAAAAAAAAACACAAATTGATTGTTGCATCTCATGGAGAATGTGTTACAGCCATTCACTGTACGGCTACACAAGCGAATACTAGTATCAGGAATTCTTGAAAGGAACAGCTTGCAGAAATTGCTAAGATGCCATGCTTCAAGAAGTGAGTTCAATGTTAGATAATACCTGGAGGTGCTGCTGCTTCAGAATGACAAGCTTGGAAATAATGAATCTAGGTTTAAAGGGATGTGACAGGCTTGACAGTCATGCATGGTGAACCCATTATATTGAGAGTTGGAAATATAGTCATTGTTGATCCATACGGATGTTCTAGTATTAATTATAATCTTGGTTAGAAGACATGAAGTGGCATATATGAATGCCTGGTTCAAGTATTCCTATTATTTTATTCCACATTCTGTCATCGTTCAATGATCATGGTGACTTTGCAATTCTGACTGTGTACACACTGAATGTATATGGTGTTTTCTCTTCTCCATAAAAGAAAATATCTCTTTGAATATTGCATATGGTTCTTAAATGTGCATGGATTACTAGTGCATCACTTCAAATCCAACATTCTTATTTTCATCCATATTCTGAGGTTTTTTTTTAAACCATCGCAAATACTAAATTTAGTAATAACAGCACTTGAGCAATCCAGAAATATGCTCTTTATTAACATAAACTGAAAGAAGTAATAGGATAATACTTGGGGACTTTTACACAACTCAACTTTAATACATTAATATGGGTGGCAGTTTTGTAAAACATATGTTCCAGTTTGTAGACCATTGAAATTGTACATCCAAATTGTTTGGTCTATATTTTGCTATACTTGCTATTTATTGTTCATATTATAAAAGCAATATTTCCTATTACATTTATTTGCTGGTTCATAGTAGAGCTACCATTCATGATTAAATAAAACATTGTTATTACAATGCCATTACAAGAGCAATTTATCTCTTTGTAGGGGATTCCACTTCTATCAGCAAGAAAGAGCAAATGTTTTTATTAACCATCTCTTTATCTCCCAAGGGACATAAACACTGAAGATGCTAATAAGTATAAACTTGGTTTAGAATTTAGATTAACATTATTAGTCAGTTAAAACAATAAAAGAGTTACCAAATGTAGCAAGAAAAATATTTCCACAGAAATGTGTAGTTACAGTTTAAGCTGAAATTAGAGTTTAAATCAGTTAAGAAACAGAATTGGGAAAAATAGTTGAGTATCAAACGGTTGGGTCTTTATCATTTTATATATTCAAAAATGTAATTTAGATATTTAGTCTTAAAGAAAAAGTTGAATTTACTGGAGCCAAAAAACCCTTAGAGACTTTTTTTATGCTGATGAACACTATTTTATGTAAAACTTTTTATTGAACATCAAACCAAATAAAAATGATCTTCACATTAAATTTTTTTAACATTTATATAAAAAACTAAAGCATCTGGATCCTTTGTACATCCAAATAACTACAATAGAATCTATTTTCTTAAAAAAATATATAGCGTTACAATTTTAATCTGTCTTTCAATTTGTGCATAATCTTAAATCAGTACCAACTACTTTATCGGTAAATTTATCAGCATGAGCCTTTGGAATAAGGACTAAACCCTTCATATGTCTAGAAAATTTCAAATGTCTTGGTTTTTGAGTGTTAAGCAAGCTAGAACCAGCAGCTCTGGTACAAGGATAGCTGAAACCATTCAATGTTAAATTTTGCCCAGTCTCTGCAGAATTTTTTTTCTTGTTACAGTTTCCTTGAAAACTACTTTGAGATACCTCTGTGACATGGTGAGGCTTTATTTGTTTGATAGACAATCCAGTGCCTGGTATAAAAAGATCCAGCCCAGGCTGCTTTGCAAGGAGGTGCTTTGCTTGAGACCCTAATTGATTTACTTTGTCTTTGCTTGGTGCCGTCTCCCAAGTTAATGGATTATATACAACATGGTCATCAATAGGACATGCATTTTCTTTCTGCAACTGACGGTCAATGCATTTTCTGTGGAACTAAATAAAATACATAATGTATTAAGATTTGGTAATTTTCCGCCAACATTATTTATGTATCTTGCAAGAGTCAAATATTACATGTGAAATGAAATAATACATCTGAACTGCCATTCAGTTCTTTGAGGTAGGTAAATGCCATGAGCGAAGAGACATCTCTGATGTCTGCTAACATCCATATTATCTCTTGTGTCATGCATTTGAAGAGAATTGTTAATTAAGGTTTATTGGAATTGCTAGGAAACAACTAGGAAGTTGCTGACTTGCTTCCTTTGAAGCAATATAAGTTGCCTTTTTATGTATTCAAAAGCTCAAAATGATCACCTTAAAATGAGTTACTCATTTAGAAGGCTTTGAAATAAAATTAGTTCTCACTGATCACTGAAGGTAATGTTATTTAATAGCCTGTAGAATTGCTGTAAACACAATGGGTCATAGATTCAGCAAAATACTTCATAAAATATTCCAAGCTAATTTAAGTATAGGTTGAATGACATAACTAATGGATACAAGGCTGGAATAAAAATGTTGAAAAAGTGCAGGATATGGTCACATTCTTCAAACTTACTCCTGACTACAGGACACGATACCGGATTTAACTTGGAGGAAGGCAGATTCTGAATGAAAAGCTTCCTAAGGGGAACCAGACCCTTTGAGAGGGAAAAAGGCTCCCATTCTTGGATGTGTTCAAGCAGGGGCTAGATTGCCCTCTGTATGAGATGCTTGGATTTGGATTCATGCAAAGCCTATAATGGGACTTAAGCATCTAAATGGCTTCCACCAACTCTTTAATGATTCTAAAAATATCTGAAAACTGAAAAATACGTAAGTAGTAAATCTTGCTCATGTTAAGCGTAGCCACACAGCCATGGCCAAGTTTATAATGGATTCTGAGAAAGTGAAGTAACAGCTGAATTTACCCCAATAAGTATTTGATTTACATGGTTCCCCTTCTTGCAAATGTGACACTGGGTGGCTAACATGTTTTTTTTTAAAATATATTGAGGGGTGAACCCCCCAACACTCTCTCAAAAAAAGCCAACATTGGAGCACATCCCTTCAATGCTTTGTGAAAGGCTGGCAACGATGGACCAATCTAATGGGATTATGTCACAAGGTGCTGTGACAGAAAAGGCATGGTTCCAATGATACTCCGCAAGGACCTGGAGTATGCCCCTTCTGTTGGATCTAGTGAGATGGCTAGACAGTTTCCCTATCTTGTCAACTTACGAGCTGCCAGTGGCTGGAGCTATCTATATAGGTGCAGATGTTATATCCTTACATGTACAGTATCAGTGCCTTTTCTCTCCACCCCCCTTCCCAAACAGCACAAATGGGACAAAATAAGCATACATCAATGAATTAAAAATGCCTGTAAAATAAGGTAACCTATTTACAGAAGTAACTCAGCCTCATTTACATAGTCCAACCATTTTTTTCTCCTACATAAAATGCAATAGTATAGAAATGCATATTTCCCTTCCTCCTTATAGCCAAAGCAGCAGGAAAATAAGAAGATGGCGATGGGAAAGGGACCTGTACTGAGAAAGGAAGAAAGGAAAGAGAGAGGAGTGACAAAAACTGGATACATAGGAAGAGATAAAAATGCAGTAAAAAGAGAAAGTTAAGCTAATATTTAGACTAATCTTCAAAAAAAATATTGAACATTGTACAACCATATCTGCAGAGACTAGTGATTTTCATACCCGACATGGAGGAGCATATGGGGGAGATCCTCCATTTTATGCTCACAGCTACTCTGTGATGTAGGTTGGGATGAGAGTGACTGTTCCAAACTCATCCAGTGAGTTTACATGGTTGAGGCTGGACTTGTCTAACGGTCTTGCATTGTACAGTCTAACCTGGATTTAGTAAAATCCAATGTAGTTGTGACAAGTATCTTAATTAACACCAAAGGAATGTTTAGAAACATTCTGATCTGATAAATCTGATCTGATTGTGAACAAGGCACCATTTTATCCTGAAGCAGTTCATATTCTGGAAGTGGCTGTGGCTCTAGTTCTAAAAATCAGGGAATTGTGGTAGACAAGATCCCTGACTCTTTACCACTAATGATTGAAACAGAATTTCTTGATTTCACAAATAGATGTTTCAGACACCAGACTCTGCTTGCTAACTCTGTAGACTGCCTCAATGCAAAACAATAATTAAAAAGGTATGTCACAGCAGCATGCAGGCTTTACATTATATTACACATACATTCAATCATTTCATTTTTTTTTTTTTTGCGATGGCTTGAAAAATCTTGTATCAGAAATTAACCTGGGTTTCAGAAAAACAAGATTTGCTCAAATGGATCTTCAGTTTACCTTGTGATTACATGGTAAGGTCCTTGTGACTTGGCCAAGGCAGAATATCTTCAAACAGAGTCTACACTGTAAACCTGGATCAAGTAAAGGGCTGCCCTTCCTAATCACCATATTGGGTATTGAGTTCAGTACCTGCTGTGGTATGCAGCTGAATCTGAAAGAGATGTAACAGAGTATCTATTCCATATGAGTTTATGCATCTATCTTATTTTAAAATCTTATTTCAAAGAAACAATGCAAACAGGGCTGATGTACAGGTAGTCCCTACTTATATTTGGACAGTTAGCAACCATTCTGAAAGTAATGACCATTGCAGCGTTCCTGTGGTCATTCACCCTTATGACCAACTGCAGGATACTGCAGTGTTCCCCACTTATCTCCCATCCCGAACCCCCACACTGGGTCCCCACATGCCTTAGGCCTGCTTCCCACCTCTCCAGGCCCCACATGCTCCTCCTTACATATGTTTCATTGATCTCCAAAGCTCAGGAGGTTGGGGAGGGAACAGAAAGATTTGCTTTGCTTCAGTCATGTTAGCAAAGCAAAGGAAGCCTCTTCATTATTTGGATCCCACAAGGCTCCATTTTTTTCAAGCCGGCACTTCTGCAATCAGACAGCTGAAAATTGCTTTGGCCCAGCGACCCATGTGGCCTGAAATGGAGTGCCCTATCCTCCTTTCCCACCCTAACTTCCTGAGCTCCAGAGATCATAAGTATGCAATTGTGATAGGATGGGGAAGAGGCCAAGCCCTGCAGGGATCTGAAGGGGAGGGGAAAGGCCTGCAGGGACTCAGGGATGGGGAAGGAGGCGCAAGGGTTGTGGGAATCCTAGGGGATGGGAAGTGGAGCACAGGGTGTCTCAGAGTGTGTAAGCCCTGGGGCAGGGGGTCATGCACTTGCACTAGGCCTCCCAGTGCCTCTGCCACCTGAGGCACCCTGTACTCCAGTTATCGGCCTGTGTGGTCATTTAAAAACCGCATCAAGGAGAGCAG
This sequence comes from Thermophis baileyi, assembly GCA_003457575.1. Lineage (NCBI taxonomy): Eukaryota > Metazoa > Chordata > Lepidosauria > Squamata > Dipsadidae > Thermophis > Thermophis baileyi. The sequence continues at coordinate 12,010,775 of QLTV01002419.1, read as the reverse complement.
GAAGTGGGGATTGTTAAGTGAGATCATCTCACTTAATGGCCATCACCATTTGCGAACATGATGAGCAAGTAAGTTGAGGATTACCTTTAGTTAGAAAAAATTAAAATCATAAGATGAAAGATTTCGAATGGATTTCATATAAATACCCCCCAACTGATACATGACAAAAAGTTGTTATAATGTCAGTAATAATACAGAAATGTTTGTTTCACTGGAACTATGGAAGCCCACTGGGAATAGATTACACTTCTTTATAAATACCAAGAAATATTAAAATAAAATGGATTAAAATGTATAATTAATATCACTGCTTTTTAAAATCATGCCCCTCATTTAAGTTTTTTAATTAAAAACCACTGAAATAAATTTCACTGAATTTTTCATCTTACTGTTCCTTGTTTTTTTCTCCTATAAACTTCTCTTCTGGATTAATCTTCAGATTTTCTTCTGTTGTTGACAGTTGCACTTTTGGTTCAAATGATTTCCATCTCTGATTCCTTTTCTGAAGTAGAGATATAAAGAAACTAAGCAATAGGACATATTGTTTAAAGGGAATTATTAGCATTTATCATTTCAGTAAAACTGATAGCAGAAAAATGAATTTACATAAAAAAAGATACTTGAAAAAAAGCTGAATAAATACTAATTTCTCATATCACTGCTGTATGTTTTGCTTAGAAGAGAAGACAAAAACCAGCAATAATGTGAATGGACTCAGTTACAGTGGTGATAGAGACCATGGGAAGATCCAAAAAGGTTGGGACAGATTATCCTGGAGAAGTAGAGTGATCTCAGATTGTGTGATCACTAAGTGTTGATATCAACTTGATGGCACAGGGTAACAGTTTATACTAATTAGTAAATAGAACACAGGCTCTGAAAAAAGAAGCAGGTCAAGGAGGATGGCAGAATCCAGTTTGTATAAATAATTCTGATCCAGGATTGGTATTTGCAAGTTACAAATTTCACCTGGGCTGGGTCTGTTTGGGTCTCAGTATTCCTGACAGAAGAGTTGAAAAATTATGTATGTTATATGAGCAAATAAAACTGCACCTGGGCATACCAAGACTATCTGTATTATAGACAAGTTAAACAAGAGGTAAAAATCAGCAAACAAAACAGTAAATAAATTCTACAAAGCTTTCTTCAACTGAAGCCCTCAGGATGAAAAACCAGCTTCTTTCTGAAATATCTTTACACATTCACACACATATGACATTTCAAAATATCTTTTGAATTAGATCAAATAGCTACTTTTATAGAGTTTTAGTTCTATGGATCCTTAGAATTATATTTCGGATCCGTGATTTTTAACATCTTCTGCCCATGAAGGAAAGATCAAACATAGATAACCCTTCCTTCTCAGCCTTGCTTCCAGAGAAGCAGATTGGGGGCATTTACTATGCATGGCTTGAGAAGCTGCATTTCTATACAACCAACACCTTGCTTTTCCCAGAGAATTATAGAAAGCTACAACAACTGCCACAGAATATTTACTCTCATTTTAGGGAGAAGGAAGCAGGTCACAGAGGAAGTATAATTGAGAAAACATTGTTTTTAAAAAACTATATATCATCCCTATTGTGTTTGTTCATAGGGCCTTTGTTTCTTCAGAGGCTATGAATTCTCCAGAACCAATAGTGTAGGGGTGTCAAACTCAAGGCCCGGGGGCCAGGTCCAGCCTGCGGGATGATTAGATCTGGCCCGCGAGGCTGCCCTGGAAACAGCAAAGGACTGGTCCACGGTGCTTCTGCCAGCGAAAATGGAGCTCAGGAGGGCCGTGTGAGGGTTGCAGGAGGCTGTCCCAGCCGAAAACAGAGTTCACGAGCCCGTTTTTGCTGGCAGAGCGCTCGGGCCACCACAGGCGCACCCAACACGAGTGACATCAAGATGGCCACGCCCACCCTGGCCACGCCACCTCGGCTCCCCAAGATCAAACACAACCCTGATGCAGCCCTCAATGAAATCGAGTTTGACACCCCTGCAATAGTGGGATGCTCAACTCCGGATTTGGGAGGGGTTGTATTGCTCAACAGAACTAGGCGAGTGGGTCACTGGTTAAGTTAAAAGCACCACAGCTATTAACCAAGGCATGGTTGAAAGGAAGCCCAATATTCTGTCCAGAAAAGGAAAGCAGCTAAAAGAAGAAAGCTTCAAGTTAACCTTACTTGCTGTAGCACCTCACATGCATATCAACTCAAATGTAAACACTCCTACCAGAGATCTTTATTGGATTGAAACGATGCTTAGGATCTCATCTTTATTTTGATTTTTAGACTACAGTACAGTACAGTACAAGAATATATTCATCACTGTTTAAAAACAAGAAAATAAAATAACCAAATCATTCTTTGATACAATTGATTTACCGACAAGGCATAATAGGAAGAATTAAGTTTCCTTTACTATTGCTTGCTTTTAAAATTGCTGTATTAAGGTTAGCTTTTTTTAAGGGAGGGAATTTATACTATACCTCTCGGAAAGCAAAAGTATGTGACGGATGACAAAAGCTTTGAAAACATCCATGGCATAGATGGTAATCACTGCATTCAGTACACCTTGTAATAAGAATATTAATATTAATAATAACATTTATACAAATCTTCCTTAAAACACTATTGTTTGATTTAAAGAAATGTTCTACTTTAAAATTAAATAGACCAACAAGCTAAAATTTCAAGTTAATATGCACATGCATTTGCAGAGGGGCAACTGAGCAGAAAGTGAAGAAACCTGCCTCATGACATCATGACACCAATTTTATGACTTGCACTAAATGTCAGAATGCAATGATAATAGGGTGAAACTGCCTCATTTTTTCATGACTGTGGCTCATTGTGAACACCTGTGCTAAGATGGAAAGACTCGACTCTAAATGTACAATCTTTTACATACTGAAATACCGTGGTGCAATACCCACAGTAGTTTAGAAGCTTTTCATGCTCTTGGATGCTATCAATAAATTGATTTATATTTTCTTCAGATGAAATGAGGAAAGTTGGGGGAAAAACCCATTCTCAAGCAGACACTAGGTGGTGCAAAAGTCTTTTTTTTCCTTCTGATTTAATTGGTACTCTTGATTCATGGAGGAAAAATAATTTTGATATACAGTATGCTGTTGTATAAATATATAATTAACATTAAAATTAGTTGTACAGCTAAATATGTTTACATTTTTAGCGTCAATCATAGTTTTAAAGAAACTAGAATCTAATCATTTCCTATTACGGATCTTTAAAAATAGTTGCAAATGTCACATTGACTTCCTAATGGAAATCTCATCTAGCCAACTATATAAATTGATATTATTAATGTGAATAAAACTTGAGCCTTATGATTCAAGATATATAATCACAGATAGAGTTTTGTTACATCTTTTTGTTAGGGAGGTAGTTGTGCTGGGTGCCAGAGAGCTTATTCATTAGACAGTGAGCTTAAGATTTTCACCAATAAACTTTTCATGAAACAATTTTGAGATGTGACATTATTTAAATATATAAACTTAGATGAAAATGTGAGCCAATAATTGACATATGGCTACTCATAATAATCGCAAAGGTTTCATCTTTGATTCCTTACAGAAAAAATGTTTAAAATATTACAAATAAATTGATTCAGGTGTAACTAGTTAAATGCCTTAAATGCTTACTTGTAGCAATTTCCCTCAATGGGTAGTACTCTGCAATTATTGCAAGGGATTCCAAGGTGTTTGTTAAGGCTTTGTTTTTCTGCTGCAGTCACAAGTTTTTTGCAGTTTCTGAATTCTTCCAAGATAAGCTTCAATGGTGCAAAATTTTCCCTGCATAGAGGGCACTTCACTAAAGAATTTTTCTCTAAATCTCGCTGATGATCAATCCAAATTTTCATACATACTATATGTATGTTGTTCCCACAACCAAACCTGTGTACACAAGAAATTTACTTAATTATTTTTTGAAATGCTACATAACTTAAATAAATTTAATATTTATTTTAATAAATTTAAATTTCACTAGAATTACATTATTTTTCATTTGTTGTCATGGAATTTTATGTATCAAATTCTTAATGACAAATTGTCGGGTAGTAAATACTTTTCTGTGAGCACATATGCAACTTACTAAAAATAGTGAAATTCAAGGTGATCCATTAGAAAAGGGATGGACAATATTTTAACACTAGAAAACCATACTAGGACCATGATGTGAAAGTTGTGTGATGCAAAAATAATCTCCAAATTAAAAAAAAATTAAGACAATTAAAAAAAAACCCAAATCCTCAAGGACCTTTGCAAAAACATTTTAACTGATAAAAATAAATAAATCTTTAAAAAATAGAATCTGCCACAAAAATATGATGGCATAATCTAGATCAGGCTCTAGAGAATGCAAAATAAGGACTGAAGTCATAAGTAGCCTGTATAGACCAAAGCTGGGGTCTGCAACCTTAAACACTCAAAGAGCCATTTGGACCTGTTTCCCACAGAAAACACCGGAATCACAAAACCTGGGTAGGTGTGGCCAACTCAACATCACTCCCACCCAGTCACATGACTCCCCCAGCCACGCCTACCCAGGTTTTGTGGCTCCCGGTGTTTTCTGTGGGAAATGGGTCTCTCTCTCTCTCTCTCTCGTTTCTCTCTTTCCTCTCATATTCTCTCCCTCCATCATTTTCTCATTTCTCTCTCTTTCTCTCTTTTTCTCCCCTTTTCTCTCTCTCATCTCTCTCTCACGCGCACGTGCGTGCGCGACCTGGGCTGGGATCATGGTGGCAGCAACGGCAACGGCAACTCCTCCTCCAGCTGCCGCCACTGTGCGCTCAGGTGAATAGCCGGCCACGCTGCGCAGGAGAGCCGGAGCTCTTCCCTCCCTGCATCTGGCGGCGGCTCCTCCCCGTTCCCCTTCTTCCTGAACCAACACGAAGGGGACCGCAGCTGGCGCTGAGCTGCCCGCAAAGGACGCGGAATCGCAAAAAGCAGCTGGTCGCAGGCAGTGCAGAGAAAATGCTTGAGGCGCTTCAGCCACTTGGCTCTGTGGAGAGGCTCGCACCTTCTCGGGGCAGAGAGCAGGTCGCGTGACTGGATCAGGCCAGTGTCTTGGGGCGGAGAGCAGGTTGCGCGACCGAGTTGGTAGGGAGCCACAGGAGAGTGGTCAAAGAGCCACATGCAGCTCTGGAGCCGTGGGTTGCTGACACCCAGACCAAAGGATTCCATCTACAACTCTGCCAGTTGTCTGTAACATGATCTACCAAAATTTGGTCAGAGATTTATTTAAGAAATCCTTTTTGTTCTATATAAAAGCAAAGAGGAGAGTTTTATCAAGATGCTGAAATGTATTATTTTTTTCTATTTGCGTGCACCGGTACTTGGTAATTAAAGAATCATAGACTGCTTTTAATGTAGAAAAAGATAGAAGTTTAAATTCCAAATAAAAAAGAATACATTTCCTATTTATCTACTTACAAAAAGAAACAATTTTAATACTGATGCAGGGCTTTCACAGCCAGCATCAATTTGATGATCATGAATTTTCAGGCTTAATCTGAATAGAATAAAAAATAGATCCTACAGTAACGTGAAAACCAACACAGATGATATTTACATAAAAATATCTAACCCTGCAAGAAGAGAAATATCACTAAAATTCTGACAGAGAGTACTACCGGTAAATGTATTTGTGAGCCTGAAAATTGTGAGTCCAAATATCAAATAGCCTATCCAGGGATCAACTTGTGATTTTCCAGATGTTGCTGCCAAACTCACAGCAACAGTGCCTGCCAAACAAGGCCATTCTGAGGAGGGCTGCAAGCTTTTGCTAGTAACACATGGAACACTTCTACTAGAGCACAGTGGAATTATGGACATGAGTCCAAATGAGGCAGCAATGTGCTTCCTAAAAAACTCCCCCCCCCAAACATTATATCTTACAAATTTATAAGAAAATGTAGGAAAATGCCATCAGTCAAACTGCATGATTACAAATATGTTACTTTCTCCTAGCAATTTAAATCCAACAGGGACTCACCTGCAATAAGTGACAGGAAGCATTTTTTTGAGTAGCGTATCCTGGCAAACAGGACATATATCCTCATTATCAATACTTTTTTGTTTAACATACCCATCATCAACTGTTTTCAATTCCTTAAGAGAATGGGCAATTACTTTTACTTGGGGAGCAAGTTGTGGACTTTGAAGCAGATAGTTAATTTCTCGTTCTAACAGACCAATCTGTAAAGCATCTGTTGAAGAAAAAAAAATAACTTTAATATGTATAATGAAGCCCTAAAATATACAATACGTTTGTTTGTTGGAAATCCTTGCCCTCCCTCCCAGCTACGGGATGATCATCTGAGTGATGGTGAATATAGACAGATTTTCTGGGGGATGCAAATACAACAACAAATGTTCCATGCAATGAGTTCCAAACAGAAAATAAAATGACAAGATTAACTTATACCTACATTCATGGTCTCTTGGAAGTTTGAACTTTTTTAGTAATAACCTAAAAATAAAAGCAAATTGAATTCAGTAACTTTATGATTTAAATGCAATTGGTGTTTCAATTTTAAAGACATATGAACATAAGCTCAATTATGCAAAAATCCCAGAGTTCCCTATATTCCTTAAAGTTGTATTCCATCTGCATGACATTTACTAAAACTTGTTTGCTTACAACTATCATTCATATTTCTTATTGTACCTTGTAACCCACAGCAAACGAAGTAAGGAATTATTTGATCCTCTTCCCCAACTTGTATTTGGTGAAACATTATGCTGTCTACTCTTTTCCCTGATGGATGTTTAGGAGCTCTCCTTATGCACAGATTTAATTGGATTTCCAAACCAGATATTTCCTTTTTTTGGTACATGCATACTCCCCATATCCCTTTTTTTAAATTAAAGAAAAATAAAAATGGAATATTGCAAAGTGCCAGACCTTCAATATTATCTTTACTTCCAAAAATGCCTCTGAGCCCTGAATGAATTCCCTGAACATTTTGTCTTCCAATACTGAACAATCAATCTAAATCTTTCTAGAAGAAAACATTATAATTTGCCTCTACTTTCTTCATACATGAGCCTTTTTTCTCATCTTTCAGCATCCTCTCCTTTTCTATCTTCTTTTGTCCTTTTATCTCTCTATTTTATCTTATCTTGATTCCTCCCTCCCCAATGGCAGAATATCTGATTTTTAAAAAGCTGAATAACATTAAGAGGCACTGCAGAATGTATACCAAATATAGAATAAGAAATTTATATCATTTTACATTTTAATAAAAATAATTTACCAGCAGATATGTTTACAAAGGTCCTTCTCTTTCAGAAATACTGAGCAGCTGCATGAATGAGGGTTCCCCAGGGAAACCTTATACCAAAACAATAGAAAACATGCTTAATAATTATGCCACAGCATTTATAAAATGGAGAAAAATGAAAACTAAGATGCAGAAAGACAGCAGTTACTAAAATCATATATATTTTACCCATATTATCTATACAGTGTATCTGGAATAATACTAGAAAACAGAAATAATAGTACTAGAAATAGTGTAACAACTATTTCTCTTCTAATGTACTATTTCTCAGAAAAACCTATTTACGTTCACATACTTTCAAAATATATATCAACATCTTTCATTGAAACAGAAGAAAAAGACAACTGAAGTCCATTAATGACACCAAAATGCACTTCTGTAAAGCTTTAAGAATATACATACAAGTTTGCTTCAATTAGGGTGTGCACTCCATATTATGAATCATAGGTTTTATAGCATAACAATAAAAGCTTTTTTGATCAGATACTCCCATCAGCATGAGAAAATTTTCCTCCAGACTAGAAATGTTGTGACGTACATCAAATTCCCATTTGAAAAGCATTGTTCATTATGTCCCACTTTTGCTTTGTGTGTGCTATACAGAAGACATAGACTATTTCTATTCTTTTTCTTTCAACTTTTCAATAATTTCATATTGCAAGTAGGGAATATATTTAGCACCTTGCAACTTAAGTTTTTAATCTCATACAGGTAGTCCTTGACTTACGACCATAATGGAGCCTACCCATCATGATTTTGAGTTGTGAGTCATAAAACAGGTCAGTCATGTGACCAATCCAATTTTATGGGGGCAGTCAAGTTAACTCAATTGTTAAGCGAACCACTGGATGTAAATGACAGTTTTAGCAAAACTGTTGTAAAATGTAGTCATGAGACCATGGGACACTGCAAATGACCATAAATATGGCTTGGCTGCTGAGTGCCCGAAGTTTGGTCATGTGACTGAAGTGGAGAGTGTGACTGTTAGATAGTGGGTAGAGATGACAGGAGACAGACTTCCAAGCAGCTCTTTATTTCAGCTCTTGTATCAGCAACCAGCAAAGAGCAGTCTGACAGCTTGCCCTTTTATAGGGAGCTGTCAGACAGACCAGCCAATAGCGTTTGAGCTTTTTCCCGCTCAAACGCTGGACCTGGTCGGGTCGAAAGGCCACAGTTATAGGAAGTTGGACATCGCGGCAGAGAGTAGGCAGAAAGGCAGCTGCCTGGCTGGTGGGAATCGCTGAAGAAGCCGCCACTGTTAGATAGTGGGTAGAGATGACAGGAGACAGACTTCCAAGCAGCTCTTTATTTCAGCTCTTGTATCAGCAACCAGCAAAGAGCAGTCTGACAGCTTGCCCTTTTATAGGGAGCTGTCAGACAGACCAGCCAATAGCGTTTGAGCTTTTTCCCGCTCAAACGCTGGACCTGGTTGGAACCATGCAACACAGTTATAACAGTTAGAACATAACAGTGACCATCAGAACTTCAAATCCAGGTCATAACTAGCCCCCAGGTAAGTCTGTCATAACTGTTGAACTGTTGCTATCTGACCAGTTGTAAAATGAGGACTACCTGTGTTACAGAATTTTAAAATGTGACTTGAAGCTGCTCATCGATAAGGAAACCAGAATATGCCTAATGGAGAAAATGTGAATGATATTTTTAATACTTTTAAAATTAACTCTAAGCCTACACTTTGATGTATGACTACAGTTTTATGACACAAGATGTGCAGCTTTATCCTTTGCAAGTATGGAGAATAGAGCAACTAATGTTGTCCCTGAGGAGAAACGAAACTAGCAGCAGAAAACTGCTTATATCTACCAAAAAATAAAAAAGAACTCGCAAAAATAATGAGATAGGATCCCAATAGGTACCTCAACTAGGAGGAGGAGAAAAAGAAATGAGCAGGTTTGCTACGAAGTGTAATATAAGAAGTCCAATAGGGAGTTTTCCGTTCAAATAGTAGGTGCGTGTTTGTGCATGGAGCAGCATTCTCTCACTAAATGAGGTAATAGATATATCTCTGTGGGCCTATCAGTTGGGCTGGGATAATGAGAGGATATTAAAACCAAGGAGATTTGTGGAATGACTATACAGTGACAAATACTACAGTGACAGGGCTTCAGAGAAAAGAAAAATCTTTGTGGCTCATGACATGAAAGCAAACAGCAGTAATTGCACATCAGTAATCAATTAGTTTTATATATAGGATACCTTATTTTAATTTTATTCAAATCAAGATCAAATCAGCAATATTGCTTGGCCATAGGTTTATAGTATCCCTTCTCTAATAGCAATACTGCTATAATCCACCCCTAAATCAACAAAAGTGAGCATATAATCACTATTTCACTTGGTTTATGAACTTTCTGCATAAGTATGCAGAAGGAAAATCTTCATCTTCAGAACAATAAAACAAGATCAAATCAGCAGTATTGCTAGTGCAAACAGAATTGGCCATAGGTTTATACAGGTAGTCCTCAGCTTACAACAGTTCATTTAGTGACCAATCAAAGTTACAACGGCACTGAAAAAAGTGACTTATGACTATTTTTCACACTTACGACCATTGCAGCATCCCCCTTGCAGCGTTCTCATTCACATGATTAAAATCTCAGATACTTGGCAACTGGGTCATATTTATGACGGTTGCAGTGTCCCAGGGTCATATGTGAATTTTTTGAGACCTTCTGACAAGCAAAGTCAGAATGGGGAAGCCAGATTCACTTAACAACTGGTATAACACAGTTACTGCACTTAATAACCACAGTCATTCACTTAACAACTGTGGCAAGAAAGTTCGTAAATTGGGACAAAACTCATTTAACAATTTTTTTTTCACTTATCAACAGAAATTTTGGGCTCAATTGTAAGAAGAGGACTACCTGTAGTATCCCTTCTCTAACAGCAATATTACTATAATCCACCCCAAATCAACAAGAAGTGAGCATATAATCACTGTTATGAACTTCCTGTATCAGTATGAAAAAGGAAAACAGTGACACTCTTAAATGCAAAAAAACCCCGAAGTGCAGTGTTTGGGCAGAACATCCCTTCCTTCACTTTCAAGCGCTCAGGCTTTTCTAAGGGAAGGGAACATGTTGAACTAAGATATTAACTCTATAAGGAGCAAAAGGCACTTTCTACATGCTCAGAAGCATTCTCCATCCACAGTTAAAACATCACAAATCTGGGAGTTCTTGTGTTGTAATGATACAGTGGTGCCACTAAGAGATGCTTTTAGTTTCAAAATTAGTTGTAAAGCTAAAAGCGGGAAGGGGGTGGGGGGCGAAGGGGGGCGGAGGAGAAGCCAGGTTCGCTTTGCAAGAGATAAATTCTGGTCTCTTGAAAAAAAAAATGCAAAGCCAAATACTTAATCTGGCATCCACACCCACACGAGCCCTCTGCGCCTTCCCGGGCTGCGTAAACGGGAATGAGGGTCCCATGTCTTTGCCCTCTACCTCCCTCTCCCCTCTTCTACCCTGAGCTCCGCCGCCCTCCGGTCTTCCTCCTGCAGGACGAAAGCGGTGGGGCCCAGCTCCCGCACGATACGCATGGTGGTGCCCAGCGCCTGATCCTGTCGCCAGCTCAGCTCCGGGCTGGCGGAGACGCGCCTTCGCGACATGAACGCCACCGCTGCTGCTACCGCCCCTGAAACCAAACCCGTCTCCCTCTGAAGAGGAGCCGCCTGGCAAGTGGAGCGCCGCTCCGAGAAAGGGGAGCAATCCGCGCGAGGAGGGCCTCACGAGACTGAAGGAAGAACGGTCGCTGAGAAGCGCGCGGGTGGTTTCCATGGAGACGGCCGGCCGGGCTTGGACTCAAGGTGACGGAAAGTGGAGCCGTATGGGGTTTCTCTCACGCTTCTCCAGCCTCTTTCCTACATTTGCGCTTTGTCCTTGCGTTCTGATTCGTTGAAAGATGCTACAGGATATCTGTGCTCATTATCTTCCCTTTTGTCCCACTGGCTCTATTCTTCTACCTGTTTTCTCCGCCCAGAGATAGAGATATATCGCTAGCTAGATAGTTAAAGATAGATAGATGATAGATGATAGATAGATAGATAGATAGATAGATAGATAGATAGATAGATAGATAGATAGATAGATAGATAGATAGATGATAGATAGATAGATAGATAGATAGATAGATAGATAGATAGATAGATAGATAGATAGATAGATAGATAGATAGATAGATAGATAGATAGATAGATAGANGATAGAGAATGGATAGATGGATGGATGGATGGATGGATGGATGGATGGATGGATGGAGGGATGGATGGATGGATGGATGGATGGATGATAGGTATCGATAGGTATCGATAATAGATATCAATGATAGATATTGATAGATATCAATAATTAGATAGATGATTGATAATGATAGATAGATGATAGATAGATAGATAGATAGATAGATAGATAGATAGATAGATAGATAGATAGATAGATAGATAGATAGATAGATAGATAGATAGATAGATAGATATAGATGATAGACAGACAGACAGACAGACAGACAGACAGACAGACAGACAGACAGGATGGTGCAGATTAGTTTATAAGTGTATCCTGCTGCATAAAAAGAGATGAAAGGAAAAATACATTTTAAATATTCCTCGGTTGATTGGAAGGGATGAAGTCTTATCAGCTCAGTTAATCAATAAAATTTATTATAGACTCAGACCACTATTAATGTTTCCACTTCATATATTTATAATGCCTGCCTTCATTTTGAAGGGAAGCTTCCTTCAACAAGGCTTGCCAGGGAGCATCAGTTAACAGCACTTGTGGATATAAGAAAGATGCCAAGGCTTGAATTGCTCTGCCTGGATGTGGCCCAGTCACAGCTCCACTATATGTTCAGAATCTCTCTATTGTGACCTATACATGACTGCCACTCTTAATTGCAACAGAAAAAGAAAGTATGAGAAGAAGACAGTTTTTTCCAGACAAGTTGGACTTCCTGTCTCATAATTTTCAGCCACACTTCTGGTAATGAATACATATATTTAATTTGACAAGTTTTTGGTTCAAGCTTCTGCATATACGAAAATTGATGGTTCATACTTCATATCTTGACATGTTCAAATGTTTATTAGAAAAACTAACTAACTAACTAACTATGTATGTATATATATATA
>QLTV01002419.1:11960203-11983528 GCA_003457575.1 Thermophis baileyi | reverse complement strand
TCATCTGAAGAATAGTTTGACTCCCTCTTCTTTCTGGCAACCCCTGAGATATCGGAACACTGCTATCATGTCATCCCTAGTCCTTCTTTTCATAAGACTAGACATATCCAGTTCCAGCAACTGTTCTTCATATGTTTTATCCTCGAGTCCCCTAATCATCTTTGTTGCTCTTCTCTGAACTCTTTCTAGAGTCTCAACATCTTTTTTACATCGTGGCGACCAAAACTGGATGCAGTATTCCAAGTGTGGCCTTACCAAGGCATTATAAAGTGGTATTAACACTTCACATGATCTTGATTCTATCCCTCTGTTTATGCAGCCTAGAACTGTGTTGGCTTTTTTGGCAGCTGCAGCATACTGCTGGTTCATATTTAAGTGATTGTCTACTAGGACTCCAAGATCCCTCTCACAGTCACCACTATTGAGCAAGGTACCACATATACTGTTGTTGTTGTTGTTGTTGTTGTTAGTTGTAAAGTCGTGCCTGACCCATTGTGACCCCATGGATGACGTTCCTCCAGGCCTTCCTGTCCTCTACCATCCTCTGGAGTCCATTTAAGCTCACGCCTACTGCTTCAGTGACTCCATCCAGCCACCTCATTCTCCTTCTTCTTTTGCTCTCAATCTTTCCCAGCATTAGGCTCTTCTCCAGTGAGTCCTTCCTTCTCATTAGGTGGCCAAAGTATTTGAGTTTCATCTTCAGGATCTGGCCTTCTAAAGAGCAGTCAGGGTTGATCTCCTCTAGGACTGACCGGTTTGATCGCCTTGCAGTCCAAGGGACTCGCAGGAGTCTTCTCCAGCACCATAGTTCAAAGGCCTCAATTCTTTGGCGCTCAGCCTTCCTTATGGTCCAACTTTCACAGCCATACATTGCAACTGGGAACACCATAGCCTTGACTATACGCACTTTTGTTGGCAGGGTGATGTCTCTGATCCTTATTCTATCCCTCTGTTTATGCAGCCTAGAACTGTGTTGGCTTTTTTGGCAGCTGCTGCACACGGCTGGCTCCTATTTAAATGGTTGTCCACTAGGACTCCAAGATCACTCTTACAGTTACTACTGTTGAGCAAGGTACCACATATACTGTACCTGTGTATTTTGGTTTTACCTAAATGTAGAAACTTACTTTTTTCACCATTGAATTTCATTTTGTTAGATAGCGCCCAATGTTCAATTCTGTCAAGATCCTTCTGTATCTTAAGTCTATCTTCTGGAGTGTTGGCTATTCCTGATAGCTTGGTGTCGTCTGCAAATTTGATGAGTTCCCCATCTATCCCCTCGTCCAAATCATTGATGAATATGTTGAAGAGTACTGGGCCTAAAACAGAGCCCTGGGGTACCCCACTGCATACCTTCCTCCATGTAGATGCAGTTCCATTGAGGACTACACGTTGAGTGCGGTTGGTCAGCCAGTTACAAATCCATCTTGTGGTGATACTGTCTAAGCCACATTTTTCTATTTTATCAAGTAGTAGGTTATCGTCTACTTTGTCAAATGCCTTACTGAAGTTATATCGACAGCATTCCTCTGGTCCACTAATTTTGTAACTTTGTCAAAAAATGCAATAATTTTCTAATGTTCCCACATATTCTTCCTTTAAAACATAAATATTCCTCCTTTAAAACAATTCATTATGGCTTATGGAATTATCGAGCATTATTTTTTGGCAGGACAGAATGTAACATCCTTAATGAGCTTTGACACTGATGTAGAAAAGCTAGAAATTTTATTTATTACTTTGTTTGCTTCTAGGTGTTTGCTAATTCATTGCTTGATTATCTTTTCCAAAAATAAAAGAAAAAAAACACACACACACCAGTCAACAGGTTAGCCCAAATATTACACTAGTCTTCAAATCCCTCTGTTAACCATCTGTTATTGTATTTAAACACGTAGAAAGTCCACAAATGGCTTCCAGTCTCTTATAAAGCTGTCTAGTCTAAAGAATTTATTGGCAACTCTAGGCAATTACAGGGCAACTCTAGGCGGCTTACAGTATTGTTCCAGGTACCAGCACAATTTTTGGATTACTATAGGTTTTATTGAAAATAACCCAGCTCAGATCTAGCTTATGCCAGGAAAAAGGAGGCACAGGAAAAGTATTTAAAAACTAAGCAGTAGAATCCAAAAAGCCAATGTGTAAATACTTCTTGATGCTTTTGGCTAGGAAACACAGGGGTGGTCTATTTCCTGCAAGTACAATAAAAGCTTACATACACAGCAGCACAAGAATAGTAATTTATCAGAGAGTGAACAGGCAGACTAAAGAGAGGGAGAATAAGAAACAGTAGTAAGGACCATATTGACCATATTCCCTATATTGACTTCCATACATCTCTTTTCTTGTTAAAATTGATAATTTTAGCAAGAAAACAGGTGTATAGAAGTCAATATAAGGAAATGTAAAACTGATTGAACCCCCTTCTTTCTTCCTTTCCTTTCCTTTCCTTTCCTTTCCTTTCCTTTCCTTTCTTTTCCTTTCCTTTCCTTTTCCCCTCCTCCCTTCTCTTTTTCTTTTTTTTTTTTCTTTTCCTTTGATTTATGTTATTGTCTTGGATAATTTGCTTCCCTTCTCTCTTCTTTCCTCGCCTGTCCTTTCCTTTCCTTTCCTTTCCTTTCCTTTCCTTTCCTTTCCTTCTCTGTTCTATAATCTTTCCTTCCTTCCTCCCTCCCCCTTTTGTTCTCCTTCCTTTCCTTTCCTCTCCTTTCCTTTCCTTTCCTTTCCTTTCGACAGTGTTGACTTCTGATGACTGCCTGGACTAATCCCTGCACAGTGTTTTCACAAGATTTCAGAAGTGGTTTGCCCTTGTCTGTTTGCTAGGGCCAAGAGTAAGTGATTGGTCCAAGGTCACTCAACTGGCTTTGTGCCTCACGCAGGACTAGAATTCAGTCTCCCCATTTCTAGTTTGGTACATTAACTACTACATCACTGGCTCTCTTTTGTTTTAGAAAGCATTTATTTATATCTCCCTAAGTATTCTTTCTTAAGCCTTTAAATCATCATTTGAAGAACTTTCCAGAGGAGTTTGCTCACTCATGTGTTTATGATGTTTTCAAAATGTTTTATACTTCTGTCTGTGGCTTGCTTTGCAAAAGGGCTTCTCTCAAGTTGAACTGAGCACTTGGGACCAATTCAAAATCCATGTCTTGATGGCTCTAATCCAATTCATATAAATCTTCAGAAGAACTTAAAGCACTTCATTTCAGCAATGTCCTATCATTCAGACCACATTTTCTTTAGAGACACTTTTTTTTAATACTGCAAATATAACAACTCCATCCGGGGGAAGAGCTATAGAATACACAGTCTACATAAAAATTTCAGAGGCACTGAATTCTCTGGTATTTCCAGAGCTTTGCAGCAAAGCAATCATTTTGCTTTTTAAATCCCAATGGAAAAAAGTAGGATGATTCTGAACCTTTTAAAGGGTTAAATGTATAGTTAAACAAAGACTTAAGGCACTCATTTCTCTTCCTAATTATCTCAACTCATCCCCTCCCCCCAAATAAGCTCTATATAAATATTTAGCTCTAAGTGCCTGGGGGCTGCAAAACTATATTAGGAGCACCAGTAGCTGATGGACAAAGACCTGCCCACCTTTGAGTTTCAAGTAGGCATGTCCAAATATTTGGCCACATACAGGGAAGAGGAATGGTCTTGGCCGCATATAAAATAAATAATATAGTTAATGTGTGTATGTATGTGAGTGTATGCATACATACCGTGTTTCCCCAAAAATAAGACCCTGTCTTATATTTTTTTGAACCCTTAAATAAGTGCTTGGCCTTATTGCCATGCACTCAAAAGCCCGATTGAGCTTATTATCAGGGGAAGTCTTATTTTGGGGGAAACAGGGTACATACCTACATACATACATACATAATGTTAAAAATTTACAATGTTGTGGGACCACATTATTAGTTATGCAGGGCATCATGCAGCCTGGAGGCTGAAGGTTGGACATGCCTGGTTTAAAGAGCCAGGTAATGGGAAGGGCCTCTGTCTCAGGCTTTGAACACCATCACCAATAGCGTCAATTAACCTTCCATAATTTGGGTTCACTCTAAATGTATGAACTTGAGTTCCCAAATTCTCAGCCATAGTTATACTGTTTGTGAAATCTAGGCTGTAAGGACTGCATTGTGTCTAGCATGTGTAGTTTTCCCTGACATTGTATGTCATACGATAGATAGATAGATAGATAGATAGATAGATAGATGATAGATAGATAGATAGATAGATGGATGGATGGATGGATGGATGGACGGATAGTTTGGGGATTTGGGGGATTGAAATCCACACATTAGAAGAGGGACCCAGTTAGCAAAAAACCCTGTAGATTAAGAGTAGCAATAGAGCAGGGTTTTCCCCCTCAATCTTGGCAACTTGAAGACTTGGGAATGCTGGCTGAGAATTCTGGGAGTTAAAGTCCATACCACTTCGAATTGCCAAGGTTGAGAAACATAGCAAATAGAGTAATGAGGGAAAGGAACCCTCTCAATGAGCCTTACTCATTCTGTTTCCGAGGCTTCATGGTTGGCCCTAACAGTGGGAAGACTTCTGAAGGAGAAAATACATACAGTAATCCCATGGGCGTAACGTAGCCATTTAAAGCTCATACATCCCTAAGATTTATAGCATTTCTCCTGCAATGGGAAGGATTCCCAATCTTTCCACTTGCTAATATTGTTTTTAGGAGAACAGTCATATTCCCAAATCAAGTCCAGTAACTTAGAAAAGATACCCACATTTTATGAGTTGCAGTAGACTTTGAATTTGTCTCTGGGAATGCCTGACAAAGGTCACCCTTAGCTATGCCATCTCCATGTTCTGTTAGGATTTTCCCACACTCCTTTCTTTTCCCACACTAAAGTGTCCCTATAGCCTTTTCTCTTTCAGACTGGACTCTCTTGCCTTCAGTGAGGGGTAGACTTGACTTTGTGTCATAGACAAAATAATCCTTTTAGATTTCTCTTGAAAGCCCAACAGTGTTTCCGAGAATGTCAAGACACTTCCACACTCAAGACTCTGATCTCACGAAATTGACTGTTCAGAGGAAGTGAATCAATTTATTTCTAAATTTCTCTCTGACTTATTGGGCATGTGAGCTACCTTTGAAACACTGTACCATACGGATGATTCCTTTTTCTAATAGGAAGAACATTTCCTTGGATACTACTCTGCTTTTTTTTTTTTTCTTCGTTCCATAAGATGAATAATAATAAAACTAGACAGATGATAGATAGATAGATAGATAGATAGATAGATAGACAGATAGATAGATAGTGATAGATAGATAGATAGATAGATGATAGATAGATAGATAGATAATGATGATAGGCAGGCAGGCAGGCAGGCAGGCAGGCAGGCAGGCAGGCAGGCAGGCAGGCAGGCAGACAGACAGACAGACAGACAGAAATATGGATGGGGAGATGGGACAATAGCACGTTATTATACTTCCTTTAGGGAGAGGTACGTCGTTGTTTTTTTGTACTCCATGCCTGGTGGTGGCTCATCAATCAACCACTGAGTGACATTCTTTGCACTTTTCTATTGGCCAGCTGGTGGGAAAGAAGGCGAACAATACTAGGCTTATGGCGTTCTCTTTATATCAGGGTCATTATAGTGAAGACAATCAAAGGTCAGTTTCAAACTATTTGGAAATTTGTTCAGCTTGTGTCATGCATGGGGGGGCATGTTATGTTGTGAAGAAAGGAGTTTTGAGAAACTCAGTGTAGATGTGCCTTCCAATTGCCATTGCTGGTTCCCTGATGCAAGAGTTCTACATTGTCCTCATCTGAAAAGTGAGAGGAAGGGATAGACTGTGTAGGTTCTTAAGTGTTTGGGTAGGAAGACCTTCAAGCTCTTTTATGCTACTGGTGATGTCTTCAAGAGAACAAAGAAGACTGGTGAGTTTTAAGCATGCATCCACACAAACAGCAGAAATATATACCATAATACCAAATTCAGAAGTCTCAAGATTAGGATAGCCACATCAACAGCTCTTAGATTTATATACCGCTTCATAGTGCTTTACAGCCCTCTCTAAATGGTTTACAGAGTCAGCATATTGCCCCCAACAATCTGAGTCCTCATTTTACCAACCTTGGAAGGATGGAAGGCTGAGTCAACCTTGAGTCAGTCAGGATCGAACTCCTGGCTGTGGGCAGCCTGCACTACTGCATTCTAACCACTGTGCCACTATGGTTTTTAGCTTAGTTTCTTTCTGCCCACAATGATTGTCAAGATTTCATTCCTCAGAAGATTTTGAGATTTTGAGAGAACAGGTTTAACCTTCGTTGCCTGGAGCAACTTTTGCCATGAGCTTCTCTGTTTGTAGATTTTGTGTCCAAAATCCACTGTTGAACATGCAGTTTGCTAAAACCTTGCCTATCAGTCTGCACACTTTTCAGACCTCTCCTAGGCTTCCACGCATCAAAGAGCACCAAGGTTAGAGCAAATTTTCTTAAACAATATACAGGAGTCTCTCTCATTAAGTAGGCGGAAACAATTTCCCCCATGCAACTGATTTTGCTGTCAAGAAAGGGCAACACATTATTGGTTATCTAATATATTTTTACTGCAATTTTTCAGTAAAAGACATGGAGAAGATTTTTGGAGGATTTCCCCCCCTGGTTTCAGTCAAGTAGTTAAACCAGACTTGTGGAATATTTACCTTACCTGGCGGTTGGGAGTGCTGTTTGCTGTTCTGCCTTAGGCAATAAAGTGTCATGATTCAGGACTGGAATGAATACAGAGCAGAAAATTATTATAATGATGGACGGTTTTAACTATAAATAAGAACATTTCTCGGTATCTGTATAAATATATTCAAATAGATGGTAAACATTATGAAGATGAACGTTATGATGAAATACAATTCTGTTTTTTTTTTGGTTAAGAATGTCTTTGTATTCTTCACTGAATTAACAGAAGAGTTCAGTGCCTCTTGCATTTGTGTAGCTGTTCAGCACAGCTGCTAATATAGAGTGTCCAGAGGTCAGAATATTCCCATCGTAAAGTCTCTGAACAGATCTTCAGCTGTTCAAATAATGCAGTTTTTCTTATAGTCCTCCTGCTGAGACAGTTCTTTGCGAGCCTAAAGAAACAAGTGCAATATAGAAAACTGACAAAAGCTTCATTTCCAACATTTTTTTAAAGAAGGGATCACAGTTTGTATGATTGTCTTAAAGAAAGAAAGCTATTTCATACCTTCATACCCATAATGTACCCACAAAATTATCGATTCGTTTAATCGAAAGTGACCATTGTGCAGATAATACCTAGTATTATTTTCTTCCAGCAATGTGAATTTGTGCCTTTCAAAAATGTCTTCTCAAAGCAAGATAATTGATAAGGCAAATGTACGGTAGCTATCAGATATCGAAAGCTGAGGGAGAATGACTGGTCCAAGATCACCCAGCTATTTTTGCTTAATGGTATGTGGGAATGACCTGGTAAGACAGGGGGAGGAGCCCCAGCTGGAGGAATGGTGGAGCAAGCAGTAACTGAAGGGGGCAAAAAGAAATGGGGCATGGCATGCTTCCTACATGGACTACTCACAATACTGACATCATTCTTGCTAGTTTCAACATACATTTCTCCCCAGTTGCCTTTGAGTTCTGCCAGGATATGGATTATTCTCTTATATAAACAGTGTCATAAACACTGAATGACTGATTCATTTGTGGCAGATTTTGCAAGACAAAGGTCTTTCCCAGGACCTTTCTTTCCCCAGCTTTGACCACCACACATATGCAACCAAAATGAGTGTGGCACAATTGTGAGTCAGGCAAAGGTTCCATGGGGAACTCTTATTTAGAAATAAATGCCAGGACTTTCTTGAAGTTGTTAGCCTGTCATGATCTCTTCCATTAAAAGGGCTGTTCTACAGAGTGGTGTCCATCAACTGTACTTTCTGATTTGATTGTCAGGATATGTGAGTGACAGGCAGCTAACAGATTTTATCTGAAGAAAGGGAGGGGAAAGACCCACTCTGCATATTGTTCTTTGCAATTATTGTAATGGGATTTTAAAGTTCAGATGTTGGATATGCAGTCCTTGCTTAAACTTTATCTTCCTTCCTACCATAGAAAGTCTGTGAGAAAAGCTTTTTGTGAAGCTATTTTTGTCCTTTACTTGGTTGTGCATTAAGCTTGCCAGTGTCAGGGAACTCCCTTTTTCAAATGTGGGAAATAAATATCTCTCTTCTCCACAGACTTTTGAGTGAGCCTATCTTTGGAATCTACTGAACAATGTCTTTCTGAGTTTCTTTTCTTTTTTTAGAGGCAAAATGAAGTCAAAGTGTGACTATGTCACATTTGCCTTGTAGTATTTTCTTGTTTGTTTATTTATTTTATTTATTTATTTAAATGTAAGTTGTGTATGTGTTTGTACTTAGAGACTTGAAGCACAATGTTTATATTCCCAGAGATGTAAATATTTACATAACAAAATTTACATAACGATTCAGTATTAGCAGTATTTTCTTCTTTAGATTAGAGCAAAACTTCCTTGACCAATTCATTTTTGGTTATTTTTTCCATCAATTTTGCTGAGAAAAGCACTATGTAGATTTCACAATTATT
Source organism: Thermophis baileyi (assembly GCA_003457575.1). NCBI lineage: Eukaryota > Metazoa > Chordata > Lepidosauria > Squamata > Dipsadidae > Thermophis > Thermophis baileyi. The sequence goes on along the minus strand of QLTV01002419.1, from coordinate 11,974,937 downwards.
TCTGTGAGAAATTTAAATCTAAATCACAATTATTGCCATGAGAAGTTTAAATCCAAATTAAAGTACAGCAAGTGTCATAGGCAACAATGCTCATTATTCACATTAGTGTATCTCAACTTTAGCAAGTTTAAATATGTGGACTTCAACTCCCCAAATTTCTCAACCAACATGCTGGTTGGAGAATTCTGAGAGTTGAAATCAACATATCTTAAAGATGCCAAGGTTACAAAAATACTAATGTTAATAATCAGCTGTGGGGCAGAAGATGGTGCACTGTGAGAAAATTATGCTAAGAGACATTTAGAAAAACATACCAGTAGATTTCTTCAGTAACAAGGGAACATTATTATTGTCTAGTATGCATTTTTTGTTCTGTTCTAGTGGGTTGAAACTCATAGGCAGTATGTTCCTAAGCATTATCAGTTTCTAAAGTTTAGAAACTAAGCACTTTAGAAATGACAGTTAAACAAACATGGTTAACTTATGCTGAAATATTGCCTTTCTTTTAAGACCTTGTTAAAAACAAGATCTGGAATTGGAAGGTTATATATGTCATTGGACACTACCAAAGCTGACACAAGACAGAGCACAGAAAAATTCAACGTAGTACAAGATTGAATGAGGGGAAAGACCTGGCCCATAGAATCTCCAAGAATTGGACACGACTGAATCAGGGGTAGGTTCTAACTTACCTCGCTGCCGGTTCGCTTCCTCCCTTGCCGCGTGTGCGCGCATGCGCAGTGCTGAAAATCCAGCTTCTGCGCATGCGCAGAAGCAAAAAACAGCTTCTGCGCGTGTGCAGAAGCAAAAAACAAGATGGCAGCGCCTATGGCACCGCCAAGAGAGCTGGTTCGGGGGTGTGTCCAGCCGGCCATCACTGCTCGTTCAGCGAGCGCAGGGAAATTCCCGCTACCGGTTCTAAAAAACCGGTCCGAACCAGCAGGAACCCACTTCTGGACTGAATAGATATTCAATCATCATCATATGTCACTTATGGCTTTCCTATCCTCAATTGATGGAAAATTTTAAATTTGATAAAAAGAACCATTATTTTAAAAGTTGTAAGGTTGAACTTGAGATGGAATTGTGGAAAAATGATAATCATGTTATTGCTTAGATATAAAATGTTTATTGATAATGGAAACAGGATGAACAAGTTAAAAACTATATGATAAGATGGGTAAAAAATCTTGGATGTAATATGCTGTTGAACCAATGAGAGAATATGTAGAAGAAAGGACTGAAATTCACATTGAATTCTAACTTTAAAGAACATGTTTATAAAATGATGTTATTGCTGGTATTTGATACCCAATAAATTGTCAAAAATGTATAATGGAATTTCAAATATTTGTTGGAAATGTAATTATTCTGAAGGTACATTTTAAATTTTTGGTGGATATGCAAGAAAATATCAGGATCAATATGTATTTTGAATCAGATTTTTAAAGTAAATTTACAATTGCAACCAGACGTTTTGTTTTGGGTTAATGGACAATAGATTGAAAGATCTCATGGAACTTTGTTTTTATATATGATAAAAGTGGTAAGGCTCCTGTGATGACCCGGGGCACGGCACAGAGGCAACACAGGCAGCTGGCAGTTCAAACCGCCCCTTTATTGCTCCAAATTTCCCCAAATGCTCCCATGTTTCTGGCAAGTCCCACAGCAAAGTGATAATACACACGCACACACACCTCAAGCAGCCTCTGGCTGCAAATAGTCCTGCCTAATGCTGTGAGCACCACGGCTGCAAAGCAAGAAATCCAGCAGGGCAAGTCAAGGAGTTCAGGAAGCAAAGGAACAAGGCAAATATCCAGATTCAGAAAGAATGCAAGGAATCCAGGAAAGTTCAAACATCGGCACTCATCACTCCAAGAATTCAGCATTTGTTCCCGATAAATGCCCCTCCCCACAGTGTCTCCTTAAGTCTCAGTCCCCAGGTGTGCCTTGTGAAGAGGGGCGGGGTGCTCTCCTCCTGACTATCCGAGTCAGTTCTCGCCTTCTCTCCATTCTCTGTGCTCGAGGATCAGGAGGGGGCGGTGCCTGCTCATCACCTGAGCTTTGTCTCTCATGTTCACTGCTTAGCCTCTCTTGGTCATCCTGCCCCTGTTCCTCCCTGCCTACAAGCCATCCCAAACCTGAAAGGCCCTGGCCTGACTGGGTCTGCTCCTGCCCATTTTCCTCCGAAGCCAACGAAGCCGCCCCCTCGATCTCTGTTGGCTCCAATTCCAGCTCATCTTCCCCCGCAGATTCAGGCTCCGATGGGGGCATGACAGCTCCTAAATGCACAAGGTGGAAGAATTTATAAATACCTATAAAACTGAGAATAATAACATTTTAATTTTGGGATCTGATACTTAGAATTACATGGGATTATACATGTAATATAGACTATTGTTAATTTTAGAATAAGAATTGGATGAAGTAAAGAAAGTCAAGCTTTTCTACATCAATGCCAAACCCATTAAGGACATTCTGTCCTGCCAAAAAATAATGCTTGATAATTTCATAAGCCACAATGAATTGTTTTAAAGGAAGAATATCTATGTTTTAAAGGAAGAATATGTGGGAATATCAGAAAATTAGCTTGTCTGATTCTTGGCTGGATATTATCCATTTTGTATAACTTGGGACGTTTGGATGCTGCCGCTGTTATATTATTATTGTTATCCTTGGGATGGTGACATTGTTTGATGGATGGGTTTTTTTTTCTTTCGAAAGCGGGCATTGGAATTTCATTTTAATGTGTGTCATTGTGTACACAGAAAAATGACAATAAAGGTTATCTTATGTCATAATTCTATTTTTCTTTTTTCTTTTCATTTTATTTCATTGCAAGGAAATGTGTTGTGCCTCTTTATTTTAAATAAAACATCAGCACACACTGATTATGCAAAAATGGAATTCATTATAATGTAGAATCATAAGACTTATACTCAGCCCACTACTGTTAATAATTCATCGTTATATAATACAGTATACCTCTTATTTTTGTTACTACAGTACATTTGCTTGTGATGACTCTAATCGAGAATGATAACATGATAATCCTGAATCAGAAGTTGAGGGGGGGGCAAAAACACGAAGTGGGTGTTTTTTTCCTTCTTATGAGAGAATTTGGCGATCATTTGTCACATGGTTTCAGCTAAACCACAGAGAAAAAAGAATGAGAAGGGATTGGGGGAGCGGGTGGACAGATAATGATTAAGATGAAATTGGAAAAGTGTTGCCTGCACTGAAGCATAATCAGCTGTAAACTGTTCACTTCATAAAGTGGCTCCTAAAGAGAACACATTTACAAGTATAAAGCAGCTTTCTGCAGTGTGTCCTCTCAAGTAACTCTAATGCAGGGGTGAAATGCTCCCGGTTTGGCCCAGCCCGGGCGTACCGGTAGTGCCACCTGCTGGTGGTTCGGAGAACCGGTAGTGACGGCAGCGCGAGGCTCCGCCCACCCACCCGGATGGCGCCATTTTGGGTTTTTTTACCCTCTGCGCATGTGCAAAGCGTTCTGCGCATGCGCAGAGGGTGAAAAAGCCTGTGCGTGCGTAAAAAAGTGTGTGCGCGCGCTGAGCGAGCGCTTCCGAACCAGTAGGGAAGGTAAGTAGATTTCACCGCTGCTCTAATGAACATATAACTGGACACAACTGGATAGAAGAAGGGAAAAAATATTTAGACAAGAGAAATCTCCCTCTTCTTTTCTGCCAGTTTGCACAGGAGCATCTAAATTATGTAATGAGGACTAAGTAAGTTAAGAGCCATGGTGGCGCAGTGGTTAGAATGCTGTACTGCAGGCTAATTCTGCTGACTGTCAACTGCCAGCAGTTTGGCAGTTCGATTCTCACTGGCTCAAGGTTGACTCAACCTTTCATCCTTCCAAAGTCAGTAAAATGAGGACCCAGATTGTTGGGGGCAATATGCTGACTCTGTAAACAGCTTAGAGGGCTCTAAAAGCACTGTGAAGTGGTATACATGTCTAAGTGTTATTGCTATTATTATTGCTAAGTGTCTCAGAATACTGGATCAATATTACAACATGGGTGGAAATTGGCTGTGCTGGTTAGTTAGAACAATAATTTACAGCCCAACATTTGGCTGTCGCTCCATATCTTAAAGAGTCACTCATGAATTCAATTTCCCTTTTTAACATATATATTTAAATTTAAAAGATGTATATGCCACCTGCCAGCAAAACAGCCAAGATATTACAGCAATAGCACTCAGACTTATATACCGCTTCATAGTGCTTTGCAGCCCTCTCTAAGTTTGTTTACAGAGTCAGCATTTTGCCCCCAACAATCTGGGCCCTCATTTTACTGACTTCAGAAGGATGGAAGACTAAGTCAACTTTTGAGCCGATCTGGCAGAATGCATCCTGCATTCTAACTACTGCGCCACCACATTATTATGTCTGATTCTTCAGATGAACTGAATGTACATCTTATTTAATCATATTTCATTTAATGCACTTTTACAGGAAAGGGTAAGAGTAGTAGATAGGAAGACAAACTGTTTTGCTTACTTGTTTGTTCCATAGTTCCAATTTCATGATATACCACTGTACTCAATTTCTGGCTGATCTGAAAAGCTAAGCAGGTCAGCGACGGTTCCTTCTTGGATGAGCGATTCCTGGGAAATGTCAGAGCCTTGGACCAGATAGGAAAGAAAGCAAACCATATCCATATTATTGCCAAGAAAATTATATGTACTGAATGTCTTTATGAAATCACCAAGGAGCCAAACTCAACTTCAAGAAGAGTTTACTTTTAATGGTCCATTTATACTTAGATCAATATATTTTATTCTGTTTTATATGCCAAACATTTTTAAAAAAATCAATGATGTAATTTTATCCTCAGTTACAGACGTAATTTCAGATTTACCTCCCCACCCCACCCTCAGGGTTATATATTTGAAAGACCACAATGCAGTGATTTAGATGTTGGTTGTACTAAACTTTATGATGTTATTTAGTTTTTGTCTGTGGCAGTAAAAGAAGAATTATTTCTTCTTGAGTTAATATAAATTGCAGCCCATATCATGTTCTGTTCAAAAGTGCTCGGTTGCTCTATATTTGGTATATAAAAAGTAACTAATTCCAAAGATGCTAAAATTAAAACTACTTAGCATTCACTCGTGGCTTAATTTTTAAGAGACGATTTTATTTCTACTCTCCTTATGACTGCAGTGGGCAATTATTTTAAAGCGTAGGAGGCCTTAGGTAATTTCCCCATTAGTAACTTACAGTGCTTTCTACAGTGAACCAACCACCATTTTGCCAAAGAAATAGTAGCGAGGACAGGCTTTGTATCATTTCAGTGAGCGGTGAATGATGCAAAGAAGGCCTTGAAAGTCACTGCTAGAAGAATTGCTGTAGTTAGCATTTTCCAGAATGCAACAAAGGTCAATATGATACGTGGTTGTTGCCATTTTACATATGTGGGAAAAGCCAATAGTTCTGTGGGGTTTATTTTTTCATTTCGGGGAGGACCGCTTTGTTTTTAATATTGTTAGCCCTCTTTGGAGTATGTCTTGTAGTTTTAAAATGTTTTTCTCTTTTGCAGGAAGGAGTGGAACTGCGAAGGCTGTAAAACCAAGGTACCAAGCCTGTCACCTCTGGTTACTGTGATGGTTAAGCCAGAGGTGGGTTCCTACCGGTTCGGACCGGTTCTATAGAACTGTTAGTAATGTGGCGGCGTGGGTCGCTGGAACCGGCAGCGACCCACGCCTGCCACACCCCCGAGCCGGTTCTCTCGGCGGTGCCATAGGCACCGCCATCTTGTTTTTTGCTTCTGCGCATGCGCAGAAGCTTTTTTTGTACTGCGCATGCGCGCGCACCCGCCACCTGCCCACACGTCGTGTCCCTGAGCGAACTGGCAGTAAGAAAATCCGGAACCCACCCCTGGGTTAAGCACTAAAAATTATCTGATATACTAGAATATTTCTTACACACTCAGATGAACGAAGTATAAACAGTATAGTATAGTCCTAAAGCAATGATATGTAATCCTATTGCATTGCTCAAGAAAAGTAAACATGATCCTATTAAGACTCTTCCATCTGCACAGTTGACCAACAATTCCCATTTCTTTAGGGGTAGAAAATGATTAGATGCATGCTCTCTAGAAGACAGGATAGAAGGATTTCAAACTTAGAAATGGAGCATGATTCTGGTAGGAGCCTAGTTGAGTTTTGAAATATAAAGGCAAAAAGAAGGCTTGTTAGAATCACTCCTAAATGGCCACTCCTTCACATTAATGGCAGGGCCCTTTTGTTTTCTGAGCAGTTTTGAAAAATGAAATGGCACAGTATGCGGGATGATGAGTGAATTTTACTTTATGACAGCAAATTTGAGCTTTTACCTTGGGAAGCAGAATTACTTTTTCACCCTTATTGTATCTCTAGATGCCATTTTGCAAAAAAAATTTGAAGTAAATAAGACCCTTTTAGAGTAGAATGGGCTGGAAGAATCATTAATAAATCACTGTGAATTGTTAGTAGAGCACTTTGTAGATTAAAATCCCCGATATCGGCTCGGAGTTAGAAACTGTCTGAACAGAGCTTGAGATGATGCCAAGAGTTGAGGCTAGTTATCTGGAAAGGGTTTAGATCTATGGTTCCTGAGGAATTGGACTGAATCCTTGGTGAAATGAGCTCTGACTCCCATGGACTGTATTTGGGCCTCAACTGGCCTGTACATGATTCCAGAGAGTAGCCAGAAAGTTGTGGTAAATGTCTCATTGCAGGAGGGAAAGTGCCGATAAAGATGGTATTGGTGCATTCTCATCTTAATGGGCAAACTTTGGACCTTGCAGTATAAAGCAACTATTATCCAATTTTAACCTTTCCCTTTTTAAGGAAGCTGACTGATCTATCAGCTCAAAGAGCTCCGGACAAAATAGGTGATCTGGGTCCAGGGGTGGGTTCCACTTACCTTCCTCACCGGTTCGCATCGCGATGTTTTGCGCGCGCGCACTCCCTCCACTCACGCGCGTGCACGCGTTCCCTCGGGCAATTTGGCTTCCGCACATGCTCAGTAGCTTCAATCAGCCCGAAACACAGCTGAGGAGCTGATCAGCTGTGCTTCTGGCAGAAGGAATAAAGGTCAGTTTAAACGCAGGGGCGGGCAGGAGGGCCCTTTTTCAAGCGGCAGAACAGGAAAAACCTTCCAAACAGTAAAAAAAATTCACTAAAAATTCCCCAAAAAAGATGGCGGCACCCACGGACCGGCACCGACCGAACCGGATCCATGACATCACCAGCAGGTCACTAACAGTTCGGGCGATCCAGTCCGAACCGGGAGGAACCCACCCCTGTCTGGGTCAGACCTAAATATGGAATGTAAATTGTGAGAGTCACTCTTTTTGATGAACTATGATAGGACTTAGATGAGACGTGGAGCATAACTCTACTAATTTTATTTGGTCTCTCAGGATTCTTCAGGACCATCAACGATGATATCATCTGGTATGATCAACTACACAGGGGCAAGAAAATGTGCTAAGCAAATGTATATTATCTAATGTCTGTGGAGACTCTTAGTCATCCAGGCCATAGTTGTCTCAAAGGTGCTTTTCCAAAAGGCAACTGGACTGTTTTTTTTCTTCCTTATATTACCTAATCTTGCAATACAGAAAATCACAACTCAGTTATTCTAGATCATGGGAAGTTTATCTTCATGTTATACTGTAAGTTGGAATGTGTACACTGATTATGTAGTAAGACTATTAAGAGTGAACCACTGAATGACAATTATCCATTTAGTGTGCAGTTTCAGGGTAAGACAATTAAATCATGATTCCAAAACTAACCAAGTCTTCTACTGGTAATCACTTGGATCTACATTGTTCTGAGTTCCATACATAATGGAAGAAAGTTGAGAATATAAATAGAATAAATAAGATAATAGAGGGATTGGAAGGCTGCATTGCCGTATTAATTTGAAGGCTGCCAAAGCATCAGTTACCACAATATGATGCTACATGCCTGAGATATTGTAGTAGGTCAAAATAATAGGCATTGTCACAAATGGACAACAATAAATTGTGCACTAACCGCTGAAGCTACATCAGGGCATAGGACAGTTGAGTCATATCAATAAAATCCCACTGTCAGGAGATGATCTGAGGCATTTCAAGTAAGTTCCCTTAAAATAGATTGTGCTGTGTTTCAAACAAATATATTTAGAGCTCCAAATACAGGAAGAAAATGGCATTTTCAAGGGAAGCTATAAGACACAGGCAAAAAATCTCTGAAATCTTGCATGCACTGAAATATGAAGTCCTTCATTACATTCATAAGACTCAAGGGAATGCTAAAAAGCTGGTGGCAGGACTTCCTCTGATTGTTAAAACCCTCCCTCCCCCAGAATTTGCAATATTTACAGTTCTTATCTCAAAACAGCCAGAAAATGGTTGAGGAACTGTTTCTTAATGAGGATCCTTTAAAAAAGTACATTATTTAACAAGCCTGTTAACAAGTCTGTTCAACATTTTCAGTTGCTTGCAGTGCAAAGCATTCATCTGATGAAAGTCATCCAGCCTTATTCAAACCACCGAAGCTAGACATAATTGATAGCACCACCTTATTATATTACTTCATTATTTATTTTGCCTTGTATTGTTTGATATCAGATCACGACTCTTCCATCCCTCTTGAGAACGTTTTATTTTATTTTAGTTTGGTTTAAAATGGAAATGTAAATTGTTAACAATCAAAAGGACTGAGCTATTTTTAAAATGCTTCTCTGATTTAGCATTACTGGGACATACCATAATGTTACATTGTGCTCAAAGAGGATTAATGTGCCTTCTCTCTCTAGAGCAGTGTTTCTCAACCTTGGCAACTTTAAGATGTGTGGATGTTTGCTTTAAAGGGAGGATTCTCAACACTACCAAAGAACAGCATTTTAATGAATTTTTTTTTTATCCTAATGCTAATGGAAACAAGATGGAAGAAATGGTGAATAAAACAATGTAGTAAAAAAAAAATCCCAGTAATGAGGCTATGTTATTAAGAATGAAACCATTCTGGAGCTTTTAAAAATTCTGGAGGAGCTTCCCCTTCATTACTTGTCTCTGTAGCACATATGCAATCAATTATAATATTATTTTATGAGAAATGTCAGCCCACTTCTACTGTTTACAGTTCATGCAATTTGGTGGTGTATATTTTAAGAACAAGAGCATGATCTCTGCAACTTGGATAGACCTAAACTGCTCTGTACTTTGAACAGACAATGTATTCCTTTCTTGGGAACAAGCCACATTGGCCATAACAGGGCCTTTAAGCAGGATTCCTACGATGCAGTGTTACAATTACTTACTTGATATAAAAGCCATTAAACTCAATTGGATTGATTTCTCTGCAGACATAACAATACATAAGAGTGTATAATAATTTGCCTCATTCATGGGGCTTTTATATTTTTTCATACAGAGAAGTGCAATAGCTTTCATATAACCTGAAGCTGGTTTGTCTCCTTTTACAGCCATGTTGTTGTTGTTGTTGTTGTTGTTGTTATTAATATTATTTAAAGAGCCCTGGTGGCGCAGTGGTTAGAATGCAGTACTGCAGGCTGACTCTGCCCACTGCCAGGAGTTTGATTCTGACCGGCTCAAAGTTGACTCAGCCTTCCATCCTTCCAAGGTCAGTAGCAATAGCAATAGCAATAGCACTTAGACTTATATACCACTTCATGGTGCTTTACAGCCCTCTCTAAGTGGTTTACAGAGTCAGCCTATTGCCCCCAACAATCTGGGTCCTCATTTTACCCACCTCAGAAGGATGGAAGGCTGAGTCAATCTTGAGCTTGGTGAGATTCGATCTGCCAAATTGTAGGCAGCCGGCAGTCAGCAGAAGTAGCCTGCAGTACTGCATTCTAACCACTGCGCCACCGCGGCTCAGTAAAATGAGAATCCAGATTGTGGGAGGCAATATGCTGACATTGTAAACCACTCTGACACTGCTGTAAAGCACCATGAAACGGTATATAATTCTAAGCGCTATTGCTATTTTCTGTTTTCTTTAGTAAAAGCAAAACCATATTTCCATTCACCTATACAGTATATGTATTCCTCAGCTCTCATTACTGAACATCAGGATTGTTAGCAACTGTAAACCAACCATGTCCCAATTAAATATGTGACCTGGGTATGACTTTACAAATTGTCCCTTTAAATAGTCTCTAAATAGGAACAGCCAATATCAACAAGAGATTCACATGGAGGCAGAAAATTTAACAACATATTTATCATTATTTGGACAGTGCACATGGACCAATGGAATGCAAAAAGGGCACGATTTTGTTCAAGCCCACAGTCCTCAACTTACCTTGAAATGTATATTTCAAACTCTGCATATGTGGATGGAACTCTGTGCACATGAGTTAACAAATGAGATTTAAGCAATTGCTTACAGATAGGCTTTCAACTTCCCCCTCTTTATCTGTTTCCATGCAGATGTCTTTCACATTTCCTTCATTTTTCTCTTTTTTCAGAGGGATTTTCCTTAGCTGTATCTAATTCTGGCATCCATACACCCTTGAAATATATTTTGACACTGCCTTAATTTCCCCCACAATCTAAGCGTGAAACAATCTTAAATCATCCTTAGAGGTACTCTTCTTAAATAGTGTCACCATCTCCCCATTAAGCAGACAGCATCCTGAGGTACTGAAGTATATAAAGTCTGCTGTCTTGAACTGTCCATTCCACAAGTGGCACACTCAGGTGATCCTTAGCAGATGGGATCTGCTGGAGCCTCTTGGCCAATTGAATTTGTGCAAACCACCCCTTTCTTCCAGTCAGTTTTTGCCCCTGCAACGTTGTTCTCTCATCTCCTTATTCTTTAAGCTTTCTCATTACATGCTTACATTTTCCTTTTATTTCAGGCCTTGGACTTTGGCTTCAGCCACACTAGCTAGCTATTTATACCATCTTTTAGACTCTTCCAACAATTGTTGTGCCAAAAGACCAGACTTGGAATATTGCATCCAGTTTTGGTGGCCACGATATAAAAAAGATATTTAGATTCTAGAAAGAGTGCAGAGAAGAGCAACAAAGTTGATTAGAGTGCTAGAGACTAAAACATACAAAGAACGATTAAAGGAATTAGCTGCATCTAGTTTTAATGAAAAGAAGGACTGGGGGAACATGATAGTGGTGTTCCAATATTTGAGGGGCTGCCACAAAGAAGAGTGGGATCAACCTATTCCCCAAAGCACTTGAAGGTAGAATAAGAATCAATGGATGGAAACTAATCAAGGACAGACCCAACCTAAACGAAGGAGAAATTTCTTGACACTGAGAACAATTAATCAGTGGAACTGCTTGCCTTCAAAAGTTGTGGCTGCTCCATCACTGGAGGCTTTTAAGAAGAGACTGGACAGCCTTTTGTCTGAAATGGTATAGGGTCTCCTGCTTGTGCAGGGGGTTGGACTAGAAGACCTTCAAGGTTCCTTCCAACTCTGTTATTCTGTTAAAAGAACAGTAATATGGAGTAACTATATAACAAGAGTTTCTGGACCTGTCTATTCTTTCCTTTAGCTTTGGAGCAATCCGTGGGTACCACAGAGACTTCTGGGTCTCTCCCTTCTTTAGCATCTTCAGGTAACCAAGGTATTGTGCTGCTTGAGAGAAATGGTAAGATGATGTTCTCATACTACATTGATCAAATTGACTATTGGCTCTCTTCTTCAATCTCTCCCCAATGCTACAATGTTATTAAGCATTCCATATTGCATGAAAGTACTTTTTCACTTTTTTTTTTTGCTTCTCTACAAATGAAGTTCTTAAGGATGACCTTTGTACTGTTCATTTGCTTTGGATTCTATATAGAAAAATCCAGACTGTGCCTCTTAAATTGCTTCATGATGTGCCCAGATATGAAAATGACTCGTTCTGCAGGCAATTATTCCCAGGCGTATTTCATGTCACTTATTTGAGATGGGTGGTCATACAAGTTGAATAAATAAATTAAGAGTAGCGTAGGAGAAAATAATTGATTGTTCATCTTAAATATTAAAATCATCCTGATGGTGAGATCTGTATCAATAGGTGAAAAAGGTTATGATTAACCCTTTAATGTCTTAAGATCTAGCAACAGCAAAAAAAAAAAAGTAATAACTTGTAAATATTCGCCAATTATTACTGTGGCCATCTTAACGTTAAAGTAGTCACCAGTGAATGGTATTCACATACCAGTCACTGGGTGAATGGTATGTGATGGCTAAATGTCTATGAAAATTTTCTAGCCAATTTGTGCTTAAAAAAATTGAATGTTCCCTATGATAGATTGCTCACCTCCAATATTGTATTATATAATACTCCTTACTCCTCCAAACAGGGAGGAGGTTGAAGGGTGAGCCCTGGCCTTTTCTCCTTTGTTAAACTTTTATTCAGCTAGCTTGGAGAAATGCAGCAAATTTCCCTGTTTTGAATTTTAACAAGTTTTAAGAGTGTCTGTGTGTCTGTGTGGACATAGGCATGAATTCTGGAAAGAATTTATTACTTACGCCTAGATAATTTATGTAATCAGCTACGCTGTTTTATTATTCATCATAATATTTTATGGCATCATTACTTTAGATAACGCTTGAGCCATAGTCTAAGACATTATTTATACAGTAAACAATTAGGCAGCATGAAATAATGTAGTACTTTGAATGTTTAAAAATGCAGTTATCTTTTTAAAGAGTGCTTTCGAAAAGATCAAGTTTTGTGTTAGTTTAGTTTAAATCAAACTCAGCAGGATCAGAGAATGCACAAGGGCAGGTTTCCTTCCTGGATTTTTGTATGCGGATCAGAATGTGCTATGTGTTAGGATGATTTGGCAGAGAGAGTAGGCTCTACTACAACACCTGTTATGTCCAATTTTACTCAAGGCAAGTCTCAAGGGGTGAATGATCTTAGGTTTCAAGAGCCACCTCAATATAGATTTTGATGTTTGTCTACAGATGTCAGAATGACAAATGGTTTCCGAGACTACCTGGGTGGAGATCAAAGTAATTAATCTTTTGCAGTTATTTACCAACCCTAGCAGATGCAATACCTACACTGAAAAATATCACTTTCATTTCTCTTACGCTAGATATTTATTGCATTTAAATGGGTTATTTCATGTAGAATAACATCTAAGATTGATTTGTTTATTTTCACTTTAACATGAGTCCATTATTCCCTTCATGGCAAAGGAAACAGCATATCTTATAAAAGTAGGAGAAGATATAATAAATGAAAGATGCACAATGCTAGATAAAGTTATATGAACAGGGTGAACAAATCTTTTCCTTGACAGCACTTGCCTTAATATCAATAACTATAGATAAGAAAGTCTGCACTCTATATCCGGCTTGTCCACATGACAGGTCTATAATCTTTGAGAATTTGACATGGGGAATATAAAAAAATGTAGATTAAAAACTGTGCAACTGTGCAATGAAGTTTACCACTGCACATGTTGAACTTTCATTTGTTCAATGAAGATTTCTCCTGCTCCTTTTCTTTTTCCTCCCAAATCTATTCAGGAAGTTCCTCTGAAGAGATTTTAGGTGCTCTCAGAAGTCTGTAGGGGTGTAGAAGGAAGAAGGAATGGCCTTGAAGGACAAGAAGAAGAGCTGCTATGGCGAGAGAGCAAAGGTCACATAAAAAGAGCTTGAATACAACTAGTTTTACACGTCTATGGAATTAGTGTTTTAACCTGGTCTACTTTATAGGGTTGAAAAAGGGTGAAGATATATCCCAAAATCATAGAACAGAGCTGGGAGGGGCCATTTAGGCCACTAAGCCTAAACCCAGCATAGGAATCTAAATTGATTGGTTGAATGAGTTTTGATGCCCCTGATTCCATAGCAACATTGGGTGACTTACAGTTAAAGTGTAAAGAAAACAGAATAAAAGAAGACAGCTCTCTGGAATCAAACCCCAAAAGCCAAGCAGCCAGTAAGTAACCATAGGGGCCGAATCCTCCTTGTAGCTCAGAGCCTGGGAGAACAATCAGGTTTTGCCAGTTACAAAAGATCAGAAGGGTGGGAGCAGTGCAATTTTTCCAGAGGATACAATTTTTCAAAGTAGGAACCATCGCCAAGAAGGCCTACTTCCTAGGTCCTATAAGATAACGCTGCTTAGTATATGGGACCTGGAACACGGACCTAGCTGACTTGATTGGTTGTGCAGAGACATATAGAGATGCATGGTTGCTCAAATAACCAGGCCCTATGCCATACATGGCTTTATAAATTATAACTAATAAATTAAAACATCCTGGACAGATGCTGTCTAATAGCTGGGACTGTTGTGTTCCGACTTAACAAGCAGGTATTTGCATACCCGCCGCTGATTGGGTTAAATCAGTGGCGGGGAGTTTGAAGCATTGTCACTGGCCAAGCTGGCTGCGGGGAGCTCCATAAAGGCGGCTTCCCTGCCGCCAGCCGCCAGTCTACTGTAGTTAGTGCTAGCCGTTATTAAAGTGCTGATCGGGTCTTTCGTCTTGGCTGTTATGCCCGCGCCTATCTAACAAATCCCTTATGAGATTACACCAGAATCCCTGTTAAAGGTGTCACAGAAGTGATCTTCCCATTTTCCTGCAGATGTTTGTGGTGTTAGGACTACAGCATCTATCTTTAAAGCACCAATTGATTAAATGCCAAAACCAAATGGAGTTCATATGTTTTGCTCCTGAAATTAAATTCCTCCAATTCTTTCTTACATCCTGACTTTTCTTGCTCTTCAAAAGG
>QLTV01002419.1:11921788-11934438 GCA_003457575.1 Thermophis baileyi | reverse complement strand
GTGGAATAACGTATTCTGTTGCGAGCCGAGGAGTGGAGGACTCTTCTCGTGAAATATTCCTGGACTCTCTCAATTGCATTAATGTCCGATATCCAGCGCGGGTTCCAGACAGGTGAGCTGTATTCGAGAATTGGTCTAGCAAACGTTTTGTATGCTCTAGTTAGCAGTGTAATGTTGCCAGAGAAGAAGCTACGCAGTATTAAGTTGACTACTCTTAGTTCCTTTTTGGCAATGTTGTTACAGTGGGCTTTTGCACTTAGATCATTAGATATGAATACTCCAAGATCCTTGACAGAATGAGGGTCGTCTACAAGGTTGTGTCCTCCAAGCTTGTATTTTGTGTTCTGATTCTTTTTGCCAGTGTGTAAGACAGAGCATTTGTTGATTGAGATTTGAAGTTGCCACTTGTTTGACCATTCTGATACATAGTCAAGGTCTTTCTGAAGGGTAGTAGCATTGTCTGTGGTGTTAAATAGTTTGACATCGTTGGCGAAGAGAACGCAGTTGCTTGTAATGTGATCACAAAGGTCATTCATGTAAAGTATGAAGAGTGTTGGTCCTAGAACGCTGCCTTGAGGGACACCACTATTGACAGTGTAAGTATAAATAATACTATTGACAGTGTAAGTATAAATAATACAGTGTATTGTAAGGAGATTGTGGTGTCTGCACCTTTAAGCCACAGTGAGTGAGTGCAGAGAAGTCCCTTCTGATTGCATTCATCATTCTTGTGCAAGAACTACATAACTAATATCCATGTGGAAATACGGTAGGCAGTCTAAGAAATACAGTCTCCTCCTTGCAATCCTGCATGAGGTTGGCTTAGTCAACATGCACACTATCCACATTGTTCCGACTTTTGAAGCAGAAAATATTTGCAAGGACTGACACTGCCTTATGGTAGGGCTATCTTTATGTGAAAAATCTGTATATTTTGTCACTTTTTAGGACTTTGGTTAATTAATTTCAGTGATCCTTTGCTCTAAACACAAGTCTTAGATGAAAGCCCATGGAATCACTTTAATTATATTTATTATTTATTTAATTTCTCACAGCCATTACTATAAAATCTGAAAATATAATTTGGTTTCACAGAGGCTCTTTCTTAAACTGTTTTCCAGGGAAAACTCATATTGGAGTATTTGGGAACTGAATAAGTCTGCTTACTTTCAAGTAAGCAAGCCAGCTCTTCAAAAAGATAGGAATGTGGATGCCATCTAGATTGGAAGGAAAACTCTTTCATAGGAAAGTGCAGGCTATTGGAAAGATGCCTCCAGGCCCAGCCTTTTAATTTGTTGAGGAAAAGGAAGCCAGAGCACCTCCTCTCAGGCTAATGTTTTTCAAACTGGTCATTTAAGATATGAGGACCTTAACTCTCAGAATTGTGAACATGAGCCAGCAGTTAAAGTCCTCATATCTTTTTCGATCTTGACAACTTTAAGTTGTGTGGACTTCAACTCCCAGAATTCTCCAGCCAATTCCTAGAATTCAGAATAAGAGAATAACAGAGTTGGAAGGGACCTTGGAGGTCTTTTAGTCCAACCCCCTGCTCAGGCAGGAAACCAACAGCTGCAGCTGCCAAAAAAGCCAACACAGTCCTGGGGTTTATAATGCCTTGGTAAGACCACACTTGGAATACTGCATCCAGCTTTGGTCACCACAATATAAAAAAGATGTTGAGACTCTAGAAAGAATGCAAAGAGCAACAAAGATGATTAGGGGACAGAAGGCTGAAACATATGCAGAACGATTGCAGGAATTTGGTATGTCTAGTCTAGTGAAAAGAAGGACTGGGGCGACATGATAGCAGTGTTCCAATATCTAAGACGTTGCCACAAAGAAAAGGGGGGTCAAGCTATTCTCCAAAGCACCTAAAGGCAGGACAAGAAGCAAGGGATGGAAACTAATCAAGGAGAAAACCAATCTAGAACTAAGGAGAAATTTCCTGACAGAACAATTAATCAGTGTAATAGCTTGTCTTCAGAAGTTGTTGGTGCTCAAACACGGGAGGTTTTTAAAAAGAGATTGGACAACCATTTGTCTGAAATGGTGTAGGGCAGGGATGTCAGACTAGATTTCTTTGAGGGCCGGATCAGCAGCGTAGTTTTCCGTGGGCTGGGTGGGGGTGGGGGGAACGGGATGGATGCCTCCTGCAGCACCCTGCTGGCCAAAATGGGGTGTGGGGGGGCCACATGGGCCCCCACACCCTGTTTTCAGCCTGGATGGCCTCCTGCAGCACTCTACCAGCCAAAACGGGGCACAGGGGGCCCACGCGGAGCCCCCACGCCATGTTTTGGCTGTCAAAATGCTGCAGGAGGCCATCCAGGCCAAAAAATGGGGCATAGCCCCTCCCCACAGCCCCCCGCATACCGTTTTCGCTAGCAGAGGCACCGTGGGCTGGTCCTTTGCTATTGCCAGGCAGGCACCGCGGGCCAGATTTAAGCACCCCACAGGCTGTATCTGGCTCACGGGCCTTGAGTTTGACACCCCTGGTGTAGAGTTTCCTGCCTGACCGGGGGGTTGGACTAGAAGACCTCCAAGTTCCCTTCCAACTCTGTTATTCTCTTGTTCTGAATTCTAGGAAATGGCTGGAGAATTCTGGGAGTTGAAATCCACACAACTTAAAGATCGAAAAACACTGCTTTGGACTGATTAAATAGAATAGATATATCCCTTCTGCAGGAGGTGTTCTTATAGATAACCTGGATTTATTTCATGCAGACTTTATTATTTTGAACTGTATCTGGAAAGAAACAGGTATCCAAAACAGAGCAACTGTAATGTTGACAGAACCCTATTAAAAATGTCCCACCTCACCGCCCCCCCACAACATATAGGTTGCTGCAATTCATCTTCAAGTAAAGTACCTAGTAATAACCCAATTGTGAAATAATGAGGATTCTCAAATGTATTAAATAATGAAATGTAGGACTCTCAAATATAATATGTTTTTAACTTTATGAAGTATTTTAAAGTGAAAAGAACAAAGCAGACTGGACATTCAAATTTCATATTATTCTACCATATCAGTTACCTAACATGAGTAATAGTGTGGATTGTACCTCCTTACAGCCTGGCTATCTCCATGGAAAGGACACAATTTCCAGATGATCTGATACAAATAAAAATAAACAATCAATTCATAAGAAATTGTGCAATAATAAGTAATGTATCGAATAGCTGGGATAAGTAAAAGAAAAGCATAAGCCTGAATTTCCTCCTTCTTTTTTCATTATTAAACGTTCACTTTTATGAAGATGAAAATACAAAGATATTCACTCAGTGGAGAGAAAACAACTTATTTGGATTGTAAGGTTTGATTTTTTAAAAAAATAAATTGAAGGTAAATTCTTTTGAGATTTCACGGTGATCTAGCTCATCGATTTCAATATCTTCCAATAAACAGCATAATATTAAAATAATTGAAGAAACAAGCGGGAACTCCTAGAGACTTGACCGAATTTGAAAATCTTATAACATATAATTTGGAACATTTGCTGAGCCTTATTCAGAAATTGCTGGTGAAGTATGACTTAGAAATGGAACAAGTTAAAGTCTGAATGATTAAATAGATGAAGAAGTTAGATATAGTAATAGATACGCAACAATGGGAATTTTAACAACAAATGCTTATTCATTTGTATTTTTATCTGTTGCTTTGTGTATGTTTATTTTGTTATTCTTATAGTTGTTTGAGATAGTTCATGAGCATTTTGTTTTAGGTTTTATAAAAAGTTATATATTACATATGACATAATCCCACTCAGAAAGTAGATGCAAAGCATTTTAGTGGCTTGGAAAGAGCCAGCTGCCATTTCTTGCTTTATGTTGCATTCAGCATTAAGGCCACAAATTGAGCTGGGAGAAGACTGGAGAATATTATCTAAGTGGACCATTCTATTAATGGTAAATTCAAATTCCATTCTTTGAACCTGGGACACTTATTGTCTGCCAAAAATTGACTTTGCCCAGCAGATGCTTTACTTCCAAAATTCTATTTGAATCAAGTGATAATTCTGAGAGCAAGTAGCAACTTCAGTGGAGAAGGGATCAGTTGAACCCCTCTTTTGTGGTTCAGATTGAAGAAGCAACCAAATCGCTATTGCTTTTGTAAAAGAAGCATGGGAAATCTCCAACAAGGGATTCAAACATTACTAACATGTAGCCTGATTTAACATTCCTCATTTTCCTTGAGGAAATCTCAATGAATCCAAAGGGATCTACTTTGTGATACATATGTCTAGTACAGTATTGCACTATAAATTACCTGTACTTAGTAAAATCCTGATGTAGCCCACATGCTTTGTGCACTACAAGCCACATTGATATTTTTCCCCTATCTGTAATGAAGTTGTCAACAATTCTTGTGAATACATGTTTGCTTTAAATTGTCTGCCTTGGGAATTTCACCCCAATTAATAGCATTGACATATGTTTAAAAACAGCAAGTGAAAAGCACAATCAATTACACAGAAATGTTTTGTGAGATGGGCAGGTGTATAAATGTGATTAATAAATAAATAAAATAAAATGTTTGATTTCCCTTCAGGACATTCCAAAGCTTGTTATGGTCAACCCAATCAAAGAACTTGCTAAAATAAATGAAGCACGTACTGACTTATTTTTGGTACCGTTTGGCTTTCTCAATTATCCAGTATGCATCAGCAATGTCTCTTGTTTCTCAGCTTTCTGTAAAGCCAGCTTGAACATCTGGCATCACTCTTTCTGTGTATGATTCTATCTCTGTTGGGTAATCCTTAGCATTATTTTGTTACCAGGTGAAATTAAGGATATTGTATGATAGTTTGCCCAATCTGTTAAGACTATTTTTTTTTACATTGATATGCAGCCTGATCTTTTCTGATTTCATTACCTACTGTGTCATTCTCCAAGTTTACTCACAGTTTTGTTGGAACTTTTATTGATTTTTTTTTGTTGCTTGCCATTTTTCTGTAGATATTCCATCAATTCCTCTAGCCTTCTGACTTAGTAATGATCAGGATGGTGATTTAATTTCATGTCTAATACTACAGGTTAGAGAATACTTCCTAAGATAGGATGGATATTGATATCTCTCTTTACTAAATTTCAATATATCTTTTACTTCCCTTTGATCTTAATTGAATAAATTACAATCTGTTTATTGGAATCTTTTAGCATATTAATTCAAGGTTGGAACTTCCTGAATTTGAAATCTCTTGGAAGTCTTTTTTTTTCCCCCTGGGTCTATTTCCATCATCCAGTGTCTTTACAGATGTAGTACTGCTTCTCATCTTTTCTAATAGCTCTCTGAAATTTTTTGTTAAGTTTTGTCCTGAGACTTTGGTCTTTCTTGGCATTGGTTTCTCTTCTTTTCTTGGCAATTTCCACTGTTAGTTCTGACAACCAGTTTTCTTTCCTCCGTTCGCTTTCATCTTTGGCAGTCTTTTTCAACATTAATACTTAACTATTTCTTTGATTTTATTCCACAATACATCTGGTTCCCCTTCAAGGACATTCAGGACATCTAAATGATTCATGATATTCTCCTTGCAAATGGTAAGTAGATATGCTTAGGATCATACCATGGAAACTGGTTGGCTTTCTCCTGCTGCTTTAGCTTGACTTGGAATTTGTGCATGACCAGCTTGTGACCTGTTCCACAATCAGCCTCTAGTCTCACCTTGCTTGAATGTCCTGTTGATTTCAAATTGAACTTCATCAGAAAACTCTTCACCCTCTTGTGCAGCGGTAGCTGGAGCACAAACCCAGAAAGCTGAAAAGGTCCTTTAAGATCATTATAAAAAAGTGAATTGAGATTCCCATCAGAAAAGTATAGGAATTCATTATTGCCTTGCTATCTTTCCTAAAGGAGGGAAAAGGAGGTAGGGAGCAGAGAATATTGCTAATATCCCTAGTACTAAAAGAGAAGTACTATACTGTATAACACTGTATAACGGACATTAATACAATTGAGCGAGTCCAGAGGTATTTCACGAGAAGAGCAGTGGTGAAATCCAATTTTGTAGCTCTCTGTATCTTTATTAAAAAAGAACAAAAAAAAGATACAATTTAATGTAGTCCAGAAATATTTCACGAGAAGAGTCCTCCACTCCTTTGCTCGCAATAGAATACCTTATGTCCCCAGACTTGAAATTTTGGACCTGGACAATCTAGAATTACGCACCTACGGTCTGACCTAAGCTTAGTACACAAAATCATCTGCTACAACGTCCTACCTGTTAATGACTACTTCAGCTTCAACCGCAATCATACACGGGCAAACAATAGATACAAACTCAAAGCAAACCGCTCCAAACTTGATTGCAGAAAATATGACATCAGCAACAGAGTGATCAGTGCCTGGAATGCACTACCTGACTGTTGTTACATCCTCAAACCCCCAAAACTTTAACCTTAAACTGTCTACCATGGACCTCACACCATTCCTAAGAGGTCTGTAAGGGAGCATGCATAAGTGCACCAGCGTGCCTACCGTCCCTGTCCTACTGTTCCCATTTATTCATACTCATTTATTATGTATATACTTATACCTGTTTATACATATATGTTCATATGTTATGTTCATACTTATACTTATTTTCTCATACACGCTTGACAAACTGAAAATAAATAAAATAAATAAATATAATATATTTTGTGTGTATTTGTGTCCCTTCGAGTCAGTTTTGATTCCTGGTGACTGCCTGGATTTGTTCCTGCAGTTTTCATGACAAGATTTCAGAAGTAGTTGGCCCTTGCCTGCTATCCATGGCTGAGAGAGAGAGTGACTGGCCCAAAGTCACTCAAGCTGGATTTATGCCTAAGGAAAGACTAAAACTCATGATCTCCTATTTTCTAACATTATGTCTTAACCACACGGTTATCAGTCAGAACAGAATGTTTCAGTTTAATCAAATCTAATAGAGCTGAGGTCAGTTTTTTTGACTTTTTGAGGAATAAGGATGTGGATGATGTTTTGTAAGTGGAGACCTATATTAAGCAAAGGTTTGATTCTAAAACTCTGGAAATGGGAGAGGACAAATAGGAATTTTTACATTTACATTTCAGTGACTATACCACAGCACAATATGGATGCATAATCTCCTGGGTGTGCTGATGGCAGGAACTGAAGGAATCTACTCTGGAAAGCAAATCTCATTTACAGTAGGATATGCTTAGGGTTTGTGAAGAGTCCTAACCAGGAAATCTGAGCTCTGCAGACAGCTCATGCCAATTCTGTTTGAGCAGAATTTGACACCTATGGCACAAATTGCCACAGACTGCTGTAACAAATCCTACTTTTTCGGCTTTTGCTATGGTAACACCAATAAGGAATAGTTGAACTGAGATCTCTGTTTTTCTTCACACTAGATACTAGAACCATCCAGAATTCTTGGGACAGAGAGTGATATAATCTGACAGCCAACTCTGTTGACAAAAGGAATTGAGATCTTCAGCAGAGATATTGAACTCTTTCTTCTGCTGTCACATTGCCAATACAACTTGATCTGGCTGTTTCATCTTGAGATATAATCTATATGTCAGGGTTCCAAGTAACACCCCCAACTAAAGAAGACTCCGAGGCTAGCAATTCCTCAAAGATCCATTTTATTAGAGATGTCACACTGGCACATCTGTGAAAACCCGAATCTGAAAGTTCCCGGATTTTCCCCACCCAAAAGAAAGTCAAAGACCCATCCTCTGCACCCACAGGTCTGTCACATGATCCAATCAATCCACCGTCAGAACTGGAGACGGCCTCCAGTCACTCCTACCCAGGTGCAGGCTGAATGTCCTTGACTCTCAGAGAAAAGAATGTTGTTATGGCTATATAACTTCACCAACTCCTTGCAAATCCCCCCTCCCATTTTCCCAGGCACTAAATGTGGCAGCCCTGAAGTTCCAAAGAAAAGATGGCCTTCAGGGCTGACACTATCCTTCACTGGTAGACAGTTTGGCTAAGAAAAACATACATTAAATGTCCATTTTTTACCCTAATGAAGCTCAATGAAGGGAGGAATACTTGTTAACAAATCATAACAATTAAATATCATAAATTCATTTTTCAAATACTGCAGAAAACTGGTGGAATAAATGGAGGTATTGCAATGGTAAAAAATTTTACCATAATTTGGCTTGTATAGCTTGGCTCATGTAGTATGAACTAACCTGCTGTGTCCTGCAGATCAATTTTATGGCTTAGTGCCATTGTTCCCAAACTCCTTTTTCCCCCCAGACTGTTGCAATCCATGAGAGTGTTGCAAGAAGTCCATGATAGATCCCAAAATAATTGTGTGCATAAATGTGCGTGTACGTCTGTATGCATGGCTGTTGGGTGATATTTATAGTCCCATATTTCTGGTAAGAACTTTGAAATCCCTTCAGAATTATGATTATAAAATATTTTATCTGCCTTTTCATTTTAGGATTTCATTAATACTATCTGCTGTATCAAGTATGGTATGATAGCCGCCTGATTTACTTGCTGCAAAATCGTTGAAAGATTATGTAGAGGAAAATGTCAGAAATGTTGGCTTTGTATAATAAATGAACTCAGACACTTTTTATGATTTACAAGTCCACCAAACATGATAAAATGTCCCTTCACATACATCTGAAATGCCCTTATACATTCTAGACATTATTTTATAAAAGTTCTCTTTGAGATCAGAACAAGAGGAAATTATTGTAATTTGTTTGTATGCAGAATTCATGGTCAATATTTATTGTTATTCTTTCAGAAACAACTGTTTTGGCATCTATAAATACTTATAAAAATAAATTTATGATTAATTTAACAATAAAACTGTTCCATTAATATTGGAATCTTATTCATCCTTTCCAGAAAAAACAGGGATTCAGCATCCCAATGTTTAATGATCACCAAAAGTTGAATGTAATAAAAATAGAGTTAGCCTTAAAAATATAAACAGTGAACATTAATGACTTCAGTGATATGTTTATAGCCAGATGATCACTGTTTACAATCATGAAGAAAAAAATAATGAGGTGTTTTTTGTCATATCTGTTTACAGTTATTTGCACATATTCAAATAATCAGAAATTTACTTCAGGTTATATCTCATCAGTTTAGGATCTTAAGTGTGATAGATGGCCCAGATTGGATGAAAGTCCTACATTGATTGCCAAGTATCTTATTTTACAGCCTCGTAATGTTCAACTTGCTATAAAACATTGTTTTTTTTATGCTACTTGATTTTAAAAAAATGGGGATGGGGGAGATATTATACATTGATAACTGTAAAGAAAGGGGAGGAAGAGGACTGCACCTGAACAGTGGGCTGAGTTATTGACTATTTTGCACACTTTTTAAGTTCAGTAGTACATTTCAGTCTTGCTTTATTTTTGTTTGCAGACTGTAATGGTTAAAATAATACGGCATTCTTAAAGCATTTGAGTTCAAAATTGGAAAAGTTGAATCACTCACTTGCTGATAATGAAGTCTTTAAAGCTGTTACTTTGCAGACCTCAAAAATAGATAAGAGCTTAGTGCTGTTTTGTAGCCAGTCTATTGAGTTCATTTATACCAGTATTTTAAAAGTGTGATCCTAGGACTCTCACAGGCCTTCAACAGTCTTCAGCCTCTGCTGAAAAATAATACAATATTAAAGTCCCATCAATCATGAACAGCAGTAGTGGCAGTGAATACATCATTTGTGATTTCTTTAATATGGTAAATATTTATAAACATAACCCATACAAAGCAAAGATCTTTTGGAGTCCTCCATAATTTTTCAAAGTGGGAATGGATCCTAGGAGAAAAACAGTTTATACTAGTTTGCTACCTCTTCAGCAATACTTTTTATCTTCAATTTTTGTATTCTTTTCCCCCCCAATTAAATAATTTGTTTATTATCTATGGGATCTTCACAGGAGACTCAAAGCCATTTTGGAAAACAATAGTGGTCCTCTTAGCTCTTAAATCTGAAGTAAAGAAATATGGCCTATTTTTAGACTCCTTAGCAGCCCCTTTCAGCTTTCTTTACTGAGCATGCTGAAGGATAGAAAAACAGCTTCTCCTGCCTACATAGCACAGGGGTCGCCCAGGCCTTGCTGAGGATTGTGGGAAATCCCCTATTGCATGCTATAGATGGCCAACTTGAAGTCCTCTCAGAGAGGACTCATAGTTTGATCACCAAGTTCAGGGAGAGTTGAACCAGAGACTCTACTTGGCAATGCTGCCAGTTCCAGCATTGCCCCTACCCTGCCAGCCTCTGCACAGCTGATTGGCATGCCAAGTATTTTCTTGTGGTTCACATTACTTTAAATTTATTAGTATGTTGTGTAGGCCTGCACTAATGCATCAGATATGTTGACCCCTGAAAACATAGAATTCAGCTTTGGTATCCTCTTCAGTAATACCATTTATATCAGGGTACATTTGGTGAAAACTACCCTATACTTTATTATTCCATCAATTTATTACCAGATAGGCTGTAACACCTTTTTTTGAGGCATCAGATGAAAATAATGTTTGGTAGAAGGACTAATAATTGTCCTACCAGAACCGTTGGTGTGTATCAGATGGGGAAAAAAATCAGAAGCACTCAGTTTCAAAGACAAGCAGATAATGGCTTTATAATTAAGAGTTCAAAGAGTTTCAAAGAGAAGCACATGAAAGCTACATAGACAACTAAGACACTGACCAGTAGAAAAAGTGAAGAATACAAATAATGGCTAATCCCAAATCATACATTTATGAAACAGTGCTAATTAATTTAATAACATTAAAATCATGCTTCCATCAATGTCGGCCAACAAAAAAGTTAACTATCAGGAAACCTTCTAAGAAACTGAGTTACACTTAGAGAGTATGAATCATAGCCAGATTTTGCTGCAATGTGCCCAGATTCCCCCCTCCCGAAATTCACTGCTTCATGTATAAATTCCGCCTACTTTACCATTATAACCAATATGTTTCAGATGAATGAAATCAACTCCAACTCTTATGAGGTATGACTAATTAAACTGAAGGAAGCCAAGACATGTTCAGTATTCACTATAAGGGATGTTATGTTCTCTTTGGTTAATTTAGTAATGATAAAGTGTAGCAAAAACAGATGTTTTTTCTAGATATTGGCATCAAAATAAAATGGATGAATTCTACGACAATACTTAATTTTATTGATATTAGATAGGTGGTTTTAAACATTTTTTAATTAATCCTATCACATTGGAAACAACCATAAATGTGTCCAGACAAGCTGTACATGTTCCCTAATGAACAATTCTTCTTTGGCCAATATATTAGCTAATATATTTCAGAAAATTATGAGAACTTTGAAAAAAATACTCCAGGCTATTTACAAAACCAAGGGACAGATGACTCATGCATCTGTTTTGAAGATAGATGCAGATGCTGAGTTTATTATGTCCTTGATTAACATATGAGAAAATTAAATGCATGCAGCAGGATTGAATATTTCTCACCTGGCTCCTCTGATATTTATGATGGCTGCAACCATCATAAATATGAATAAGTTGCCAAGTATTCAAATTTTGATCATGTGATCATGGGCATGCTGCAGCAGTCATAAGTGTGAAAAATGGTCATAAGTCAATTTTTTCAGTTCTGTTGTAACTTTGAATGGTCTCTACGAGAACTGTTATAAATCAAGGACTACCTGTACATATAACTATATAACTAAAACTAGTTTATACCAATATAATGTACTCTCTCTGTCCACACTATCTTATTGCAAACAATTCTTATTTCCATCATATGTGTACATAACTTCAAATAATACTTTTTCTTCTTTAAATTTTTCCTGTCTTTCTTTTTCAGGATCTCCAGCTCCACCTAACAAAATATTTTTCATAAATCTTCTGCTTAACCCATTACTCTTCCTTCATATATTTGTTTTGTAAATCAATCCTCATTCATTCTTTCTATATATCTATCAACCCATTAGAATGTACTTTTTTGTACTCATGACTCACATTTTAGTCGCACATATTCATTTAGTATCCATATATTCCCCATTTCTCACTGTTTTTCACCATACACACTTCTGCCCCATTTCCATCACATTCAATTTCATTTTACATTTTTCTTGACATGCTCACATTTCAAAAGCATACTTTTATACTGACCTATTTTTTTAAACTTTTTTTTAAAGTCAGGCCTTACAATAGACCTCATATGCTCACTATCTTTCTATCACCATTTGCTCTTCTTAAGATTTTTTTCTTTCATTTCCTCATCTCCAGTAATTTTTTACCATTTATGTACAATGATGAAATAACTGAAATTTTCAGCTCTTTATTTTCTCTTTAAAAGAAAACCACCTTGCTTATGAAACAATATTATTTCCAGCTATATCTCTTGTTGCATCATGTATTTTAACATTCTGTGCAAAAGAATATATATATAGTCTCCTTTTATTTATTTATTTATCAGTAAAAATATGTCACACACACACACACACACACACACACACACACACACACATATATTTCGGCCCTGGAGGGGCCGAAAGGCAAAAATGAAGCAGTATGCTTTCTCCCATATTTGGGTATACCAGGTGATTTAACAGAGAAAAAAAACAACATATATATATCCTTGTCCCTGGAACATGCAGATAGGGAGAAGAATCCTGTGGCTCAGAGGTTTAATCACTTGCCTTGTTAGGCAAGGGGCCCGGGTT
>QLTV01002419.1:11891022-11913156 GCA_003457575.1 Thermophis baileyi | reverse complement strand
ATTTTACACACAGAAAATTTAGAACTCCCCCGCCTTCGATCTGACCTAAGTGTAGAACACAAAATTATATGCTACAATGTCCTACCCGTCAATGACTACTTCAGCTTCAACCGAAACAATACACGAGCTCAATACACGATACAAACTTAATGTAAACCGCTCCAAACTTGATTGCAAAAAATTCGACTTCAGCAACAGAGTGGTCAATGCCTGGAATACATTACCCGACTCTGTAGTTTCTTCCCCAAACCCCCAAATCTTTAACCTTAAACTATCTACCATTGACCTCACCCCATTCCTAAGAGGTCTGTAAGGGGCGTGCATAAGCGCACCAGCGTGCCTACCATCCCTGTCCTAAAGTCCCTATGTATTTGAAAAATATGTACTCAAAACCATGTTTGTACTTATTATATACTCATATTAATGTTTATACTTTGCTGTAATCATATACATGCTTGACAAAATAAATAAATAAAATAAAAAAGAATGGAAATAATATCAACGAACTATTCTTTGCAGATGATCAGACATTGATAGTAAGTATAGCTAAGAAACTATAAGAACAATGTCATATAGCCATGAACCAAGAATGCAAGACAAATAATATCAGAATCAGCAAAGAGAAAACAGAGCTAATGGCAATCAGAAGAAAAGAAGCATATCTTAAACATAGCAATAGAAGGAACAAGCATAAAATAAGTATTAAAGTTCAAATATCTAGGAACAATATTCACAGATGATGTTAAAATGGACAAAGAGATTAATACACAATGCAGTAAGGCAAACCAAGTATTGGGACAGTGAGGTCGATTTCTACAACGTAAGGCAGTACTGATCAGCACCATTCATCCCCACCCTATGTTACCAGTGTCAAACATGGCGAATAATAATTAGATATAAATGAAAGTTAGTCACCACAGAAATAAGATGTTTGAGAAAAGCTGCTGGAGTGACCAGAAGAGATAATATCAGAAATAAGACCATAAGAGAAAGAACTGGCAAAGAACAAATCTTAAACTACATACAGAAACAACAAATAAAGTTGTTTGCTCATCTGGAGAGGATGTCTTGGGATACCATATTTTTCAAGGCATATACAAAAAGAGAAGGTAAAAGAACATAAGGCAGACCCAGAAGAAGATGGAGAGACAACATCAAAGACACAATACAACAACATCAATTAACAATGGTTGAGGCTGTGAGAAGAGCAAGAACCAGAACTTTGTATCTCAATTGATCCCTGAAGTGGTAAAAGAGGAAGAAGAGGAAGAGGAGGAGGAGGAGGAGGAGGAGGAGGGGAGGAGGAGGAGGAGGAGGAGGAGGAGGAGGAAGAAGAAGAAGAAGAAGAAGAAGAAGAAGAAGAAGAAGAAGAAGAAGAAGAAGAAGAAGAAGAAGAAGAAGAAGAAGAAGAAGAAGAAGAAGAAGAAGAAGAAGAAGAAGAAGAAGAAGAAGAAGAAGAAGAAGACATTCCCATGATTTGTTCACTCACTCAAAGATGATTTGCATTACTATAACAGTGAATTATTCCAGTGAATGAAGGGTAAACTTTAATTTCAGCAGTATTTGGTTGAACATGAGCCCCTCCAGAGGCATAGACTTCAACATCTGGAATTCTGAGAAATGGCCACAGTTGTGTAGTAATTTGGAGAATGTACCATAATAAAATAACTGGTAATTAGCCAGTCACTAAGGCCTTTTCCTTTTCTTCCTAGCAGTATAAGGCAGTTTTTTGTTCTCTTTGCAGAGATTTGGCCATATCAAATAACATGAGTTCTGGTCCACAATAAACTGCCTCTAGAAAACTGGTGAAGGAATATGGTTTTGCTTTCTCACAACATTAAGATGTATAAGTAAAACTTATTTTTTTCCTACTTGTGAAACAATTGGTATCAAGGAATTTTGCATTACTTTGCCATTAATTCCAGTACAAATGTTCTTTCTCTGCTAAGTGAACAATTTTACTGGAAGGAAAAAACCCTCACCCTAATTGCGTTTGATTTACTATTTGTTCAAGGTGGGTGTAGGTAGTATGGATGTTTGGATGCACAGGTTTTGGCACATCTAAGTCAGAGAGGGGAAAAAATCTGTCTGGGTGCACTACATTACTGACATTTGAATCAGGGGTGGGTTCTGGATCCTTTTGCTGCCGGTTCGCTCAGGGTCGCGCCATGCGTGCACTTTGCGCGCGCGCGCACACACACACAGCAATCAAAAAATAGCTTCTGCACATGCGCAGAAGCAAAAATTAGCTTCTGCACATGTGCAGAAGCAAAACCCAAGATGGCGGCGCCCACGGAGACACCGACAGAACCAGCTCCGTGATGTCATTGTGGAGTTACTAATGGTTCTAAATAGAATAGAATAGAATAGAATAGAATAGAATAGAATAGAATAGAATAGAATAGAATAGAATAGAATAGAATAGAATAGAATAGAATAGAATAGAATTTTTTATTGGCCAAGTGTGATTGGACACACAAGGAATTTGTCTTGGTGCATATGCTCTCAGTGTACATAAAAGAAAAGATAAGTTCGTCAAGAATCATAAGGTACAACACTTAATGATAGAACCGGCTAGAACCGGTAGGAACCCACCTCTGATTTGAATGCACAGATGAATGCTTCTTTCCATTCACAACCTGAACAGTGTTAGCTTGTGCCTATAATTTATATCATAATATAAAGTTAGTTTTTCCACAAGCATAAGAACAGTTCAATTTAAAAACAATTAAAAACTCTAGAAAGTGCGGAGAAGAGCAACCAAGATGATTAGGGGACAGGAGGTTAAAACATACGATGAACGATTGCAGGAACTGGGCATGGCTAGTCTAGTGAAGAGAAGGAGCAGTGTTCCAACATTTGAGGGGCTGCCACAGAGAGGAGGGGGTCAAGCTATTTTCCAAAGCACATGAAGGCCAGACAAGGAATAATGGATGGAAACTGAACAAGGAGAGATTCAACCTGGAAATAAGGACAAATTTTCTGACAGTGAGAGCAATCAACCAATGGAACAGCTTGCCTTCAGAAGTTGTGGGAGCTTCATCACTGGAAGCTTTCAAGAAGAGACTGGACTGCCATCTGTCAAAAATGGTGTAGGGTCTGCTTGGGCGGAGGTTGGACTAGATGACCCGCAAGATCCCTTCCAACTCTGTTAATCTGTAAATCTGTTGAGACAATTGAGAGATAGGCATTTTCCACTTGGATGTCCTCCAGATGTGCTAGACTCCAATTCAATAGATCCCAAACAGTATTGCCAATGATCTAGATTAGGCAAAACTAATATCAAAGAGCTCTGGGTATCAATGGAAAATGAATTGGATGATTCTCAGTCCATCCAGGGCCGGTGCTTGCTGAACTAGATCTCTGTCATGAAGCAGGGAAAATTTTATGGATGTCAATGGCTGGCAAGAACATTTCCCTTGCCAATTTGCATTATCCATAGACATCATGTCCATGGAACCTGAGGAACTGGGACACACACAGAATAGGACAAGGGCTAGGACATTTGACTGTTTCTTGTCTCATCTAGCTAAGGGTTACCCTTTTTTGCTAACCTTAACAAGAATTACCGTTCAGATTCCACCACAGGACACCATGTGATCTGAAGAAAATGCTGGCCTTGGTTTCCTCAACCCCCAGTTTACTGATTCTTTATTTCTGGATATGCTGACATCCCACGTTTCTTCTCTTTGCTCTTGGCAAAGGGACTCTTTTGAAAACTGGCTGGAAACAAGGGACACATAAATAAATGTGGTTTGGTCTATTTATAGTTCCACAGAAGAGGTGGTGATCCTGAGGAATCTAGTCAGTGGTCTCACCAAGCAACTATGCGCAGGGTACACTGAATGGATTAGCTTCACTTCCCTCTACCAGACAGTTTAAATATCCAGGGAGAGTTCAAACCAGTTCAGCATTAAATTTATCTGGCTGTGAAGGATGTTGGTTCTGTTTTTACTCGAAAGGCACTGCCTGGAAATAAAGCAGGTTATTTTGCCCTTGAAGGGTGTAGCAGGGGATGGTGGTAGGGACTCTGCTTGAGGGAAGATGCATTAAAACAGAACAAACATTACAATAGCTATTATTTTGATTGTGCCTACTGAATGTTTACCAGCCGGACCAGAAGTGAGAGTGAGGGTACAGTTGGAAGTGGAGGAAACAGCAAATCCCCGGCTGATATTGCCATTTTGATCTGCTGCTTGGCTGTAATCCCTTCTGCCTTCTGCTGCTCCAGAAACTTATACACTGTGTGCACAATTATTAGGCAAGTTGTATTTTGGAGGATTAATTTTATTATTGAACAACTACAATGCTCTCGGCCAATCCAAACTGTTAATAAACCTCAAACCTGAATATTTAAGAAAGTAAAAGTGAGGTTTTGGCTTTCTTAGGAGAACATCTATGTGTGCACAATTATTGGGCAACTATTAGTGTGCAGAATTATTATGCAACTACCGGTAAATGAAAAATGAAAATTTGCCCGTCTCACTCAGATGTTTATTTGCATCTGTTAAAGTGAGAATAATAAACAAACAACTCAAAATGTACAAATAAAAATTTCTGACATTTCAAAAAAAATATATCGGTGACCAATATAGCCACTCCTCTTTTCAATAACAGTCATAATCTTTCCATTCATGGAGTCTGTCATTTTCTTGACCTGTTGACGATCAACTTTTTGTGCAGCAGCAACCACAGCCTCCCAGACACTGTTCAGAGAGGTGTACTGTTTTCCTTCACCATAAATCTCCCGTTTAAGAAGGGCCCACAAGTTCTCAATAGGGTTTAGGTCAGGTGAGAAAGGGGGCCATGCCATTATTCTTTCACCTTTAAGGCCTTTTACTGGCTAGCCACGCAGTGGAGTACTTCGATGCATGCGATGGAGCATTGTCCTGTATAAAAATCATGGTCTTGAAAGATGCAGACTTTTTCCTGTACCACTGCTTGAAGAAAGTGTCTTCTAAAAACTGGCAATAGGTTTGGAGGTTGATTTTGAGTCCATCTTCAACCCGAAAAGGTCCAACTAGCTCATCTTTAATAATACCAGCCCATACCAGTACCCCACCTCCACCTTGCTTGCATCTGAGTCGAATTGGATCTCTGTGCCCATTACTGATCCAGCCATGGGCCCATCCATCTGGTCCGTCAAGAGTCACTCTCATCTCATCAGTCCATATAACCTTTGAATAATTGTGCGCACAGTGTAGGAGCAGCCATGGAAAACCTCCCAATTTGTTCCTTGTCCTATCATCTAGAAAATAACACAAAAAAGTTGAGCTCTACTTGTGTCTGAGAAACTATCTTCATATGTGTTTGGCGCCTATTTCATCAGTCAAAGGGAGACAGGCATTCACAAGGTATCTTGGGGGAGCAGATATAACAAGAATAAAGTGTACCACTGAGTGCCTGTTTATTTCAGAACTTATCTCATTGCCAGAATGGACACCCTGAGGTTTTTGATGCTAAAACACATCTAGTGGTGAGAAGGAAAGAAACAGCCATAGTCCTACTTGAAGGCAACAGATGCTTGTCTTCCTTCAGTCAGGGTGGGGATGTGCAATACTGAAACATTCTCCCTGCCCCAATAATATATGATGCAATACAGAATGACACATAGTTTATACACAAAACTAAAGATTTATGAATAAAACAGCAGATACAGTTAAATAAGGGCTTTCTGATAAGCAGCTTTGGGTAATGAAGGAGAAAGTTTGCTAAAAGGCTTTCCTTTATCAGCACTACCAATCTTTCATTTCAAAAGACTAAATGTTTAAAATAATAGGTTTTTTTTTTTTAAAAAAATACAATACACTTGCACAAGACTGTACCATTATGTGCCATGCCAGAAGCCACCGGCCAGTGGGAAACCATCTGCCAATTACAGTGCAATTTCAGGAGATGCTGGACCTAAGGCCTTAACTTAACCATCTCTCAGTTTGAACTCCAGACTATGCTTTCTACTTTGATTGTACAAAGCCAGGATTGGCACATCCAGGCAAAGTAGGTGTGAGGTTTTACAGTATCTCTCCTTTGCTTGCAGAAGTCTGATCATTTTTTTTTTCAAGTATTGTCCCCCACATTTGGGTCTCAACCCCTGGCTAGGAGTGAGATTATGGTTCAACATGTTGAGAAGTCTTGCCTGATATATCCTCAAATTACATATTTGTTTGTTTGCTTATCAAACTTATACCCAATTCCCAACTGACAACTTTTAGCAGTTTAGAGAGTATACAATAAGTTAAAATAACCACAGAAAGATCCAGCCTAGAGTAGTAGTTAAGGCATCAGGCTGTAAACCAGGAGATGCTAAGCTCTGGTCCCACCTGAGACATGAAGCCTGCTGGTTCATCTTGGGCCACACCTTCTCTCAGCCTTAGAAAGCAGGGAAGGGCAAACCACTTCAAGAAAATCTTGCCAAGAAAACTGAAGGGACTTGTCTGAGGAGTGTCCTGTAATCAAGACTCACTCAAAGGCAGACAGACCAGTGGTAAAATCCAATTTTTTTTACTACTGGTTCTGTGGGCTTGGTGGGCGTGGCTTGGGCATGGCAGGGGAAGGATACTGCAAAATCTCCATTCCCACCCCACTCTGGGGCCAGCCAGAGGTGGTATTTGCCGGTTTTCCAAACTACTCAAAATTTCCGCCACTGGTTCTCCAGAACCTGTCAGAACCTGCTGGATTTCACCCCTGAGACAGACATAAGAAAACCACAATACAGTTAAAACAGTCACATCATAAAATCCCCAATGAAGACCAAATAGCAACAAACAAACAGAAACAGAAAAGAAAAAGTGGTGTAATGCCGTTTAAGAGAATGCAGTCCAAAATCATTAGATCTTCAATCGTTTCCTGAAAACCAGCGGGGAGGGAGAATATCAAACAAAGCTGGCTTCAACTACATAAACATTTAATTAGCTACCAAGTAGTTTCTCTTAAAAAAAAAAAAATTCCACTGAAAAATCCACAGTCTGACAACACATTCTTGGGATCAACTAAATGGATATAAAATTAATTGCAGCTTTGGAGTTCTTCATAGCTTTTCGCCAGTCTAGACACCAAGTGTTTGGAAGGCAGGAAGTAAACAACAACAACAACAACAACAACAACAACAAAGACTTACTAGGAAGCTGAAATGGTGAAGTAGACATAGTCAGGAGCTTTAGGCAAAACAGAAGGAGATGTACAATCTTAAATGGGTTACGCTTTAGTCAGAGTCATTCAGATTTTATACCCAACTCATCGAGATTGATTACTGATTTATTATTCACTTTGTTTGGCCAGTCACTTGCTATGCAACTCTGGGTGGCTAACGTCCAGTTAAAAGTAGCAACCAAATAACACAAACAAATGATTCTATTATGGTTGTTCTCCTTGCTGATCTATTCCAGATCACCCAAAGAACCTGTAGTTCTTGGTCTGACCCAGTTTTCTTAACCTCAGCAACTGTTGGCTGGGAGAATTCTGGGAGTTGAAGTCCATGCATCTTAAAGTTGCTGAGATTGAGAAACACTGGTGTAACCCTTTCACATAGCCGTGAAAGATGTGATGTGCTTGTACGCCTCTGGAACATTTAATTTGCACAGCCGGGCATGGCCTTTCTGCTAGAGCTACCAGATCTGACCTTCAACTATGGAGGTACAAAAAAAGAGTTAGAAAGGCCTACATCCTTGTGTTGCCAGCTAGTGTTCATTAATCCTATTTCTTACATTTCACCTTGATAGGTTGAAAAGGAGGTCTCGTGTGAGTTTGCAACCCACATTTGGCCGAATGCAGATTCTAGAGCTATGCTTCATGCAGTTGGGAGCCTGCACAATTACAATTCGCCAACACACAAAGCATTAAACTGTGTTCTGCTCAACACAATGACATGTTCTTGCCAGACCTTCCCTGTGGATACAAGGGAATATGAGGGCAGAGAGGCAAGCGAGAGAGTACATTTGCCTCTCTACATTTAAGAATAGATGTTTGTTTTTTAGTTTTAAAATGCTTAATATGAATAATTTAAAAAAAACAAAAAACCCTACCAAACAGCTTTTGAAGTAGTCTTTTGATTTTCTAAGGGAAGGAAAGACCCATTTTAAATTGCGTCTCTGAAAAATCGCTTCTGGTCATTTTCTAAGCTGTACCAGCAGCTGTGATTAAGCTCCTCTCACCATAGAAGCCCGGGAGACAGGGATTGCTTATTCTTTTGCCATCTTTTTATGTCACAGAACACATACCTTAAGTGGAAGGGCTGGGTGGCAGGAAGGAAGGAAGACATCTCTGTGACATTGATGGGGAAAAACAGCTTCTAGGAAGTGAGTTAGCAGAAAGGAAGAGAGGCAAAACTGGAGGGAAGAGTAGCGGGGGTAGAACAAGGTGGAGGAAGGGTTCTAGTTTCAATAAATAAAGGACTTGTGTTTCATAACATTCCTGCCTGATTCTTCAGTGGCTGCAAGCAGACCTTATTTCAAGAAAACTTCCCAAGAAATTCACTGTGGGAAGACCAGAAAGAAAGGACTGTCTCCATGTTAGAAAGAGAGGTCTTGCCCCAGTGCAGTTTCTCCTAACCAATAAACAAAGGAATACAACTGCAACTTTGAGGTTTACTGAAAAAGGGGAAGTTCCTGTTCATTGACTTTCCAGAGTTTTCATCAAAATAAAATGCCAGAACATAAAAATGGAAT
The DNA here is from genome assembly GCA_003457575.1 of Thermophis baileyi. NCBI lineage: Eukaryota > Metazoa > Chordata > Lepidosauria > Squamata > Dipsadidae > Thermophis > Thermophis baileyi. Next base: position 11,904,493 of record QLTV01002419.1, on the reverse strand, counting down.
ACCTTCCTTCCTAGCAGACTAAACTTCAGTGCTAGCTTTTAACTTGACCACTGAAAGCCAGTCCAGACAAAAAGCTTTTAGTGCATCGCTTGAATATCTGCGTACTTTGGCTCATCTCCATGAGATGTGAATCTATATTTGGACTTCGTTCGCGTGTGCGTGTATGTCTCTGTGTGTAGTTACATGCTTTGCAAATGCCTGTGCAGTATCAGGTTCTAAGAATATAACACCAAGGTCTGTTTCCTTTCTGAAAAAGATCAGAAGAAATTCATGATATTGTGCAAAAGTTATATTTATGAACAAATAAATTGGTTGGGAGTCAATAGTAACTCCATTTCACATTCTTTTGGATTGTCTAAAGCAACTCCCCAACTCCCAGTTTGTGGACTGGCACTGGTCTGCGGCATGCCAGAAACTGGGCCGTGCAGACAAGCGAAACCCCATCCACAGGCAGCACATGAAAACACGCCCCCTCCAGTCTGCGCAAAAACCTCTCTCCATGGAACTGGTCCCTGGTGCCCAAAAGGTTGAGGGCCGCTGGCCTAAAGCCCAATGCTTCAACAACAAAACACCCAGGAGACATTCTGAGAAGTTAGTAGCTATTCAAAGGTAGCAGTTCAGCTCTCTGGCTTTTTCTGACCCAGACTGGTGATCCTGGATCAAGAAGCAGTTACTACAATTTCCACAACAGAATTACTGTATAAGCACTGATAAATGTATAAAGCAGCAGTTCTCAACCTGTGGATCTCGACCCCTTTGGGGGTCGAACGACCATTTCACAGGGGTTTCCGCGCGTGTTAGCCCGCCATCTTGGTGCCACCGTCACTTGCAGGGGTGAAATGCTCCCGGTTCGGCCGTGCCTGCGGGTCGCCGGACAGCCGATAGCGACAGAAGCGGGAGACTTCTGGCGGCATCCGGGCGGGTGGGCGAAGTCTCCCGCTTCTGTCGTTACCAGCTGTCTGGCGACCCGCAGGCAAGCCCAAACCGGGAGCATTTCACCCCTGGTGCCACGCCCCCTTTATCACCTCATCCTGCGTGGGGAGAGGGTAGGGAGGGGGTCGCGGTGGTAGTGGGGGGGTGTCACGGGGGTGTCGCGGCATTAGAAAGGTTGAGAACCACTGGTATAAAGGAACACTTCAAGGAACTGGATTGGATGGATAAGAGAAAATGTGGCTTCAATATTAGATGTATGTCATTGACAGGAGGGGGCTGCTGCTCTTACTACCTGCTCCTGAGCTTTCTGTATACATGGGGATGGTCACAGTGTGAATTAAATGAGTGCTCCTTTCACCTATTCTCATGTTCTCATGTTAGGGGTGGGAATTAATAGCTGAAAGAATTCTCTGGAAATTTTACAATGGATTAAAACATTTCTAATGGCTACAACAGTGTTTCTGGGCCATATTCCCAACACTGTTACTTAACCTTCAGTGCTCTGGGCCCAAGACACTTGAACATGAACCAACAGATGAATTTCATCATTCTCCAGACTATCCTAATGATGTCACCGAAAAGCTGATCTCCATGGAGACGGCATACTTGCAGCATAGTCAGGATTCTAGTTGGACTTATATGGAAGCTTTCTGATGGAAGTGAAGACTATCTTTTGCAGGCAATTGCTCTGTGCCTATGGAGAGTTGGCTGCTCACTGGTGCCTCCCTTTGTGGCTCGTGTCCTTACTATTTCTGGCACTCCCTGTCCAATACGTGGGCCACTTTTATAGATCAGATTAAGAAAACAGTGTCACATAGGACAAGGACTATCGTTCTTGGAGCAGGTATAGAAACAAAATCTTGCAGGTCTGAAGGTACTTCCCCCATCCTCATTTTATTTACAAGTGAATTAGGGAGTGGCCTGTTTAGGATGTTGACTCAAACTAGTTTCTTGGAATGGGCTCAAACCACATTTATCTGAAAGTTGCTTTGTAGTGGCTCTTCATCCTTTCTTTTAAGGCCACTATCATATGTCAAGCAAGAAGGCATGGGCCAGATCCTTCCTCCCAAGAAGGTAACAGGGCTGGAGCTCAATGGCAGGCTTCCTTGGTTGCAGCCCCCTTCTCTGGAACAGTGCATTTCCTGAGATCAGACTAGTCCCTTTCTATAAATGTTCAAGAAGGCTCTTCTGATGAGACTTTGAGCAGAGGTGCCACATCATGAGAGGCATATGTTTTTGGGTAGTGGCTCATTGTAACCTGGATTATATTATTATTTATAATTCTGGTTTTAGGCAAGCTTTTGCTGTTCTTACAAACAAAACCTGCCTATAATCTTTTGATGAGATAACATATAAATGGCTGTATAAACAGGCCAACCAATTGGTAAATAAAGCCTTAATGGAGGCTACTCACTGCTCCTTGTGTGTTGAATGATCACAAAGGTTTTGGGGGTTTGGAATCCATTCTCATCTAATTCTTAAAGTTTTGAACACTTGACTTGTTTGGGCCCAATGTTAAAATGTTTTTGTTTAGGAAACTGTTTAGTCTTTAATAAAATGGAAGTTTATTTAACCATGTTTTATTTTTCCTTCCCAATAGACTGCTGATTTGGTTATTATTATTTCGTTATAGCTGTGGTTTTAAATGGCATTTTTTCCTATCATTATTTGATGCTGATTGTTGCTGTTTTCCAGTTCTGACAGTAAAAAAAAAAAACTAGATGGCATTTTAGTAAATAAATAGAGTGGCTTCAATTTCAAGAGCTGTGGCGTTCTTTGCTTTAGGCAAAAGAAACAAGGCATGTGTTTGTGCATTAACTCAGAAATCTCAGTATGTTCAATGAGGCTTACATGCTACTAAGTTTGGTTCATGTTTGTTGCCATACTATTATAGCAACTCTAATCTTCAACCTCTAATCTCTCCGTCTAGCTATTGTTTTTATTCTATTATATAAAAATGTGTATTCTTATTTCTACCTCTATTCTAGCTTTTAATCAAGCCACCATTATATTAAAAGGTATTTCCTTTCTATCCATCATCTCTTGCCTGTTTTAATACTTCAATTCTTATTCATTTTTTGGCTTGCCTCTCATATTCCTCTCTTGGATCTTTCTCTCTATCTACATCTATCTCTTTACTATTTAATCTAACGATTTCTCCCATCTCTACCATCTTATGCTGCCAAGCCTCCAAAGTGTCTGCCCAAGCCCCTATCTCCCTTTCGAAGATATCTTCCTGCTTTTCCAATTCCTTTTTTAAAATCTCTTAAAATACTTTTTCCTTCATTTGCTTCATCAGTCATTATTGTCTTTATTGTCTTCTCCTTCTCATCTTCTTGCTTTATTTGCTGATTTGTCTGTTCTATCTTTTCCTCCATTCTTTCTGTTGTCTCCTCCCTTTCCTGGACATTTTGATCTTTATTCATTGTCCCTTGTAGAATATTTTCCATTTTCCCTCTATGCTATGCATTAGGTTCTTTATCTCCCTGTAGTTTTTTGTCACAGTGTCATTGATACTTTGGAACATCAATGCCATTTCTTTTAAAAATCCACTCATTTCCCCCTGGTGGAGCATCTCGTCTTATTTTAGTAAGTCTCACTCTTGCTCAATAGTCCAAAAACCATATATTCAGGCTTAACGTTGCTCCTCAGAGTGTACAATAATCATAGTTCTTTATATCCCAGGATTATTCAATCAGTTCCATTTAGATAGTCCAGGAAGCTTTCCAATTATCTCTGTACATCCACTCTATAGTTTTAGACATATATCTTAACATTCAAAAGTCACTTTACTTAGTTATCTCCTTGTTCTTGCAGCTGAACCTCCAATAGTCATAAAGTAGATAAATATAGAACAGTAGGTATCACCACAGTCCTCCAGATAAATGTTTATTTCTCTTATCAGAAATTTTCCCAGACTTGTAGGGGTAAGGTATATTTTCCATTCATCAGTAGGTGGCGCCCTCAGCTTAGGTTTCAGCGTAGTCTCAGATCTCACAAGTATTTAGTCCAATTTTAATTCGATTTATGGAAGCAAAGTCAGTTATTAAGTAAATAGTTCCAGCATTTTAAAATGCCTTTCCAGAAACAACTCCTACCCAGTTTAAAAGTCCAATCTTCTATGTTTTAAAAGTTTTTTACTTTTCTCCCCTTAGTTCCTTTCTTTCGGGTCTGGGATTTTTCTTTAAGTAGTTATTCGCTGCTTTAACAAATAGTTCTAAGAGTCTCTTTTCCTGAATTTTTTTCCCTTTTGGGGTTAGGTTCTAGGAAAAAAAGGAATCATCTCACCCAGTTCCAATCACTGTTTATCTACACCAGTGGTTCTCAACCTTTCTAATGCCACAACACCCCCGCGACACGCCCCACTGCCGCGACACCCCCTCTGCCGCTGTGACCCCCTCCCCACCCCCTCCCCACACGGGATGAGGTGACAAAGGGGGCGTGGCACCATGGGTGAAATGCTCCCAGTTCGGGCTTGCCTGCAGGTCGCCGGACAGCTGATAGCGACGGAAGCGGAAGACTTCACCCGGACGCCACCATTTGGGTTCTTTTACCCTCTGCGCATGTGCAAAGCATTCTGCGCATGCGCAGAGGGTAAAAGAACCCAAATGGTAGCGTCCGGGTGGGTGGGCGAAGTCTCCCGCTTCTGTTGCTATCGGCTGTCCAGCGACCCGCAGGCACTGCCGAATCGGGAGTATTTCACCCCTGCAAGTGATGGTGGCACCAAGATGGTGGGCTAACGTGCACGACGATCCCTGTAAAATGGTCGTTCAACCCCCAAAGGGGTTGCGGCCCACAGGTTGAGAACCGCTGATCTACACCATTCCTGCATTTTCTTTGTTGCCTCGGCTGTCCCAGCTTCACGGCAGCCATGATGGCTGCCTCTTCTCCTCGTCATGGATGAGAGGGAAAAAAAGCCCTGGGTCAAGTGGGAGAGATGCGACTCTCTGTGACCTACAGGGCGTCCCTCTTTTCTTCACCACCCCTCCAGGGTGGCTTTAGCTCCTTTTGGAGCCCTCCAACGGGGAGAACTCGGCGCGGGAGCATGGAGACCCGCTCCTCGCGTCCGATCTTGCCACGATGTCAGCCGGAAGTCGTCTGTATATGTATTGTTATACTACAAGGAGAGAAGTTTTTGGGGTTCCAAGCTTTATCCAATTTTGCTTTCTCTGGAAAGTCATGCTTGGATTGAACACCAACTGAATTTATGTGATGAGATTTACAGCTTAAACTCTTCTTTGTTCCTCATCAGAATTCTGTGTGTGTGCGTGCATGTTTGTGTGCACACATCTGTGTGCCTTTGACTCCTGTTGACTCCTGATGACTGCTTGGATTTTTGTAGCTTTCCTGGCAATGTTTTCAGAAGTGGTTTGCCCCTGTCTTCTTTTTAGGACTGAGAGAGAATGATTAGCCCAAGGTCACTCAGATGGTTTTGTGCCTAACGCAGGACTAGAACTCATGGTCTCCCAATTTGTAGCCTGATGCTTTACCCACTATACCAAACTAGCTCTCCATTGGAGTTCTAGGAGATACTAAATTCACTTCCTAACCTGCTTTTTGGGAGGATTCTCAAATGATGGTACTCTACTTGGTTCCTCCTTTTGACTCATGGAGGTGAAGAAAGATAATCATAAGCTGCCAGCCATCTCAGAGTCTTTCTTGAGCCATTAAAGCACAATCACAGCTATTCACTGTCCTTCACTGTCAAGACATTGCATCAGTTCATTATAATCAGGATTCATAGAGAAATTCTAGAGCCAACCTTTAAGGTCTGTATTTACCAGAACAAGCAATCTGGTGGTATAATTTTAAAAATCTCTTACTGGAATATTTTAGAAGCAGAAGTCAGTTTAGTGTAGTGATGAACAAACAGTAGGCTTATGGGCATTGTTAAATGTCTTCCCAGCAGAACTAGTCTGTAAGTCCAATGATGAGTGATAGTGGAAACTATAGTGCACTCTAAACTACTGACGTAGAAATATGTGCAGCAGAACAACATACGGAATTAGCAGTTATACATGCCAACCATTGTACAAGTCCCTAGGCTCAAGATGGGATGCCTTCTATATGCAACATAGGCATAATGCTTTTAATAGCAACACTGATTTCAGTACAGGACACTTCCTGGGGATTACTGACCAGCTGGTTGGAGCTGACAGCGTTTGGCTGAGCTTCAGGCTATGAATATACTTCAAGAATCAACAGTTCCTACCAGCTGGTAACTAATCCACAGGAAATGCTCCTTGTTCTCATTGCTACTGCTTAATCAACAGTTCCCCTGCTAGAATTCCATGCTCATCTTTTAAAATCTTGGTAATTTAGTAATCCAATATATGGAATCCCAGATATAGAAGCCCAAGGTTCATCTTATTACTTCTATCACTGACAAGACATGATAAATGTGTTATACATTGACTCTCTTATACAATTTATGATAAATTAGCTTTCTTTATGGATCCAAATGTTTCCTAAATATTGTTTTTGTGGATAAACTAAGTGCATGCTTCTAGTAGGACATAATTATGGCAGTGTAACAAAATGAAGTGGTCTGTTGTATATGCACAAGAACTACGGTATATACAAATAGGAAAACAATATTTTTAATTTGTTGGCTCTGGTAGGAAGGAGAGAAGAACATTTCAAATGTCTTGGGTCTTATGCAAACTTGCAAAAATTAGTTATGGTCTTAATAATTCCTAACAAAACTTGCACTAATTTCATTGATTTCAGCAAGGCTTATTTAGAACAAAAAGTATTTGATTTATTTATTAGTTTTATATTCTGCTTTTCATTAGCTGATCAAGGTAGTACACATTCCCTCTTCCCAATTTTCTCCACAATAATAACTAGTGAGATAGGTAGAGGAAGACTGACTCAGCACCACCCTGATGAGAGTGGATTCGAATACAGTCCTTCCTCCTCCTAAGTCTAACTCCATTACTACTACATCCCACTGGCTCTGCTAGCAGCTCCTGAACGCAACACACTTCTATATTTGAATAAATCTAGTGAGGGGCTGGTAGGAGAATGTCTATTCTACACATGTTAATTTTTATTTGTTAGTGTAAAATATATTACCTCAGTGCCTACTCAAGGTGTTTAGTATCAGGACAGCAGAAACAAATTCCTTTTAATTCTTGTAGATATCATGATGTCTGCATATGCTTAGATCATTCTAGTTGTTTAAATGAGAGTTGGGAACAGGGGTGGGTTCCACTTACCTTCCCTACCGGTTCGCATCGCGACGGAAGTGCGTGTTTTGCGCATGCGCGCTTGCTTCACTTGCGCACGCGCCTACATCACGTCACGGAAATGACCTTCTGCGCATGCCAGCCGCAGCAACTGGAGAACCGGTTCGGGGGTGTGGACAGCCGGCCATCGCTGCCGGTTCGGCAAGCGGGTGCAAATTTCCACCACCGGTACGGGAGAACCGGTCCGAACCGGCAGCAACCCACCACTGGTTGGGAAGCTGTTGTTTGCTTGCTTTAACGTATCATGATGTGGCACTTATGGCAAAACATGGAATGATGATTAGAAGGGTTTAGCTTCCATAAGATCTCAAATGACTGAACAGAGCCACTGTGTATTGGAAGCCCTCAGTGGACTTCCAATTGCGGTAACCAGAAGAGCAGAGTAACGTGGGTGCCCAAACTTTTTCAAATTGTACAAAAGTTCCGCAGTATTGAAAAGTTTGGGTCAGTGTTCCAGTATGATGCAATCAAGATGGCAGTTGGAAAGGTCAAAGGAGAAATTTGGAATTTCCCTGGCAGCTAAACTGCTCCCATCCTTAAAAAGCCATTTGCGCTTCTGGGAAGCATTGCTTTATAGGTCCTTTCCTTCTGTTTTTCCACAGAATCTGCCTTCTTTATGTCCAGGTACTTGAGCTGAATCCTAGACAAAAATGGATAACACAGGAAATGCCAGAGGGAGGTGCACCTGGAAAGTGATGGCAGTGTGTGTGTATGTGTGTGTGCTTTGCTCTTTGAGGAAAGGACTACTTTGCTCCCTCTCCCTCTCCTATGTCCGCCAGCTTTAACTATTGGTGTGTTCCACTTCCTTTAATTCATGCTTGTGTAAGTGGAGTCCTACTAGGTGTGTCCTACCAGATTCCAATTCCTCCTTCTAGGAAGAAGAAAAAAAATAAATCCCCATCTATCATTTCCTGCAATTGTTTGGCTCTGGGCTGAAAATGTGGGTGTCTTTATCTGGGAAAAGGCGGGAATGCCTCATTTCCTTTTGCACTGCGGTTAGCCGTGACATTTTAGTTAACAATGGAATTTTACAGAAAGACACCAAAACCCTTTTGGCCAATTGGATGGCAATAAGACTGCTGCCATTTCCGTTCCTAGAACTGTAGCACTGGAATGGCTGCAGAGACTACACTTGATTCTTTTTTCACACTGCCATAAATGGCAAAGCAACGTGATACTTTGATGACAACAGTAAATTAAAACTAGATTTCTGTTTCTTGACATCTGTCACCTCCCGTTCTGTTCCTGACTTGCTAAAAGTGATGTTGAGTTGTGATCAAGTCTTGGATTCAATTCAACTGCAAAAGCCATTTGTCACTACACATTCTGTGACAGAAAGAGAGAATTCACAACATTTTAAGGCATTTTTAATTTTATTACAACACAAGAATCAACCCTATGTTTCTCCTCATGGCAGTTTAATACTATAATAATGCTTTATTTCTTGTCAGATTAGTTAGGGGTAAGGATCCAATACAAGTTGTAATAGAAAATACAGTAAATATAGCCATATTTACCCAAACCTTGATTTAAGAGAATTCACCCAGAAAGAAAAAATCCTCTGTCTCCATTACCAGCTGAATGAAACTAAGATAAGCCTCACATTTTAAAAATAAATAATTTGAAGGAAGAGAATATTTCCTTCTGATAAAAATATTGCTTCTTTGTTTTTTTCCTATGGTCAATCTATTAAGAAAAGTAAACATTCTATGGTAGCTATCTACCTCGCATAGAGATTAAAAACAAAACCTTGATACATTAATTAGATTTTTAAAAAAACCATAAGAGATGTGCTGGTAACCTTTTAAAGAAGCAGCTTGTCGCCTCTACTGTTGCTGCTGCACTGTGCTTCTAGCTGCTGAACAGCTGATCTGTGTTCTAAGCCATAGTGGCTCATCTCTTCTGTTGATCGGCTTGCAAAAATCCCAGCATACGACTGGCCACAAGAAAGGTGAACATAATTCACAAAATATTAAACATAATCCAGTCAAGGTAGACAAACATCTGACTTAATGCAACACCTGAAGGCAATGCCAGGATCATTTAAAGGATAGCAGACTCTGTGACAAAGTAAGCCTCTTAGGTTCCATCAAGTGGCATTGCTTAGTAGATGGGACCTAGAGCATGTTCACTGTGTGGGAACTTCGCAGGATGGGCAGAAACAATGGGCAAAAGGTGATGCTCTGAGAGACAGGCTCTGTGTCATGATGGGCTTGATGTATGACCACCTGTACCATGAATTGCATCCAGAAGCTTACAGGAAGCCATGGCACTCATGAAGCAGAGGTGTTACATGGACATAACATGGCATGCTCATAACTGCTCGTGTCATTGCATTTTTGGACCAGCTGCCACTTCTTCAAGGGCAATCTGATGTAGAGTGCATTGCAATAGTCCACATGTAAGGTGATTAAGGCACGAATGATCGTAAAAAGGGAGTATGGTCCAGGAAAGGTGCAATTGGTACATGAGATGGATTTCCACTCTCATCTGTTCTTCAAGAAGATTGATTGTAATGGCATTACATAAGATCTTGAAAACATGATTCTTTCTCTGGGTACTAGTCCATGAGGTGAACTTCTCCAGAATGAAAGGTTTCTTGGAGACTTACGAGAGTTGGGTGGCAATATAAGTCAAATAAAAACAATGAACAAGAAGCAAGCAAACAGGAGCTGCAAGGCCAGGAGAGTCCGGAAATTGCACAACTATACTGTTTGAAGAAGTGCAACCCCATTTAGAACTAGAAGTGGATAATCCAAGCACTGTAAGTACCATAAACCCACAGCTGCAGTTTTGGCAGGATTGAATTTAGGCCTGTTCTTCCACGTTCAACCCCAGTAGTGGTGAGCTACTGCAAGCAGATCTTGAAAGAATCATTTGGTTGACCCAGGAATGTGATATGCAGCTGAGTATCATCAGCATAATGTGCTGGTGACAGCTGACTCCATGTCTATGAATGACCTTACCCAATAACTTCATATGTTAAACAGAAGAGATGAGAACACCCTGCAAACCAAGAACTTCTGGCTTCCACTTCCCTTAACACTGGGATTGTCATCTCAACCACAGAGAAAGGAGGAAAACCACTACACAGAGGCACAGAGAAAGGAGGAAAACCACTATAACCATATGCCTCCCTTTGCTAAGCACTGCAATTAGTCCAGAAGGCTACCATGATCAACAGTATAAAAAGTCACTGAGAGATCAAGACTATGATACATCCCTAGCTTCACCAGAAGACTCTGTGGTGGCTCACATGGTAAGAAAACTGAGTAGGAAACCATTGACAGGTTGACAGCAGTTCAAAACCCAAGAGCATGAGTTGTGTGATGGAATGAGCTCCTGTCAGTTTGTCCCAGCATCTGCCAACCTAGCAGTTTGAAAGCATGAAAATGCAAGTAGATAAATAGGTACCACTTTGGTGGGAAAATAACAGGGACATGAAAGGAGCCCCCTTGGGTGTCCCCTGGGCAACTGTGATGTCACCAACTAATCCTTCAACCCAGAAATGCCTTGGTGGCTGCTTCTGACAAAAGTGCAGTAGCTTCACCAGAGGCCACCAACGAGTGCAATCAATGTTATCTCTACACTATTTCACCTGAAACCAGACTGGACTCAAGGCATTTTGAAGCAACCAGTTGACCATCTTCTCAACAATATTCTCCAAATAGGCAAGATTGGAGACTAGATGGTTGGGTCCAGCAAATGGCTTCTTGAGGAGGTGACACAGCACCACCTCCCTCAAGACAAGCAGTACCACCCTATAGCTCATAATGATTCCACCTCCCCCCCTCCCAAAACCAACACTTTACTACTTCCCCAAACCAATTCAATCAGAAAGCTCAGGCTGAACATCAAATTATATGACTGACTAAATGGAAATTTAGTATAGATGTTGGCCAAAATCAATGATTAAATTATATCAATATCTCTCCTCTCCTGGCCATGATCTAATATGATGGGAAAGGCAGAGGACTATTTTTGATTTTCTACAAGATTGACATCTAATCTTAAGGCCAGGTGGGATGTCTTTGTCTTTGTTTTAATAGTTTTTAGCAGCCTGGCATTAAGTGCAGGTGGGCTAACAAAGGAATCAGTTGCTTGCACACGTCATTGGCCTAGGAATGGACAATATGGCTAAAAGTGATTTAGGTCCTTTCCCCTTATTTTCTTTGAGTCTCACACCAGGGCTAAACATTCACACAAACATTTATATGCATTTCCTGCCTATTTTGCTGGATAATCACATTTTTATTTACTTTTCCAAGATATTCTCCCTTACTTAATATATGTTTATGCACATTGTCTTTTCTATATCTCTATCTGTACCTCTTATTTCTTTTAATAAATATTTATTATTATTATTTTAATAAGTAACTCATGGTGGCAAACATACTTAATACCTCACAACAAACCTCTGAGAGAGAGAGAGTTGCTGGCCCAAATTAACTAGATATGTTTTTCATATCTAAGGTGGAACTAGAACTCACAGTCTCTTGCTTTCTAGCCTGGTGCCTTAACCATTAGACTAAACTGGCTGAATATTATACATATTTTGTATGCATTTTCCAGTAATTTGCATAGCACATGGAGTACAATATTCTAGAAAGAATAGACTTCTGTACGGTGTACTTGAAAATGTAAATTGACTACATTCATGCAATGGTGCTTATTTTAATAGTGGGCCTGACTGCAAAGTCATGATGTCTACTACATAAAGAAAACTTTTAGGCTCCGTTATGGAAATAATCTCTTTCTGTAGAGCTGCCAGTAGAGAGCAGTGTGTTTTCTTGACTGAAATGTTTCTCTTCCAACTATTCAAGGCACACACACCCATTCCACAAAGCAGCTGTAAATTACTGTTTTCTTATCCTCCAACTTGTGAACTTATGGGAACAGACACACAAAGTGCCATTGAGGATAAAGGATTCCATGCTGGCGCATTAACAAAACAGATGGAGATCTTAAATAAAACAACAATAACAACAACCCCCCCCTTTTTTGGAACTCTTGCTCCAATCCCTTTCCAGATTTTCATATGAGTTTACAATCAAGAGCATGTTACTAAATCCCGTGTCTATTAAATACTGGAAGCGTATTGAATATTTCTTGGCAAAGGAGAACAGAAACCCCTTTAACCCACTTAAACCCATCTAAGCTTCAGAGATCTGAACTTCAACTACCAAATAGTAGTTTAATTTAAACGTTATTAAATTAGACACTAAGTGGGCACACATTTGGAGAATTGGGAAAAATGGAAAATTGCTTTTATGAAATTTGGGATGCTTTGACAAATGTTGTTTACATGAGCTGGCACCTCTAGGTTTTATCAGTAGGTGGTGCCTCGAATACAGCTTCCTCCTTCACATTTCCTCCTCTTTTCTAGTTTGTACCTTCATTATGCTGTATTTCTTAAAGAAAGGTTTGGGTGCAGAACAAGAGAAGCTTTAATCTTGTTTGGGAGAAAATTGTGTTCCTGTGTGCATTAATTGAATGGATCTAGATGAAAGATGAGGTACAATAGAAAAGAACAAAAGGAGAATAAAAGAATGGACAGAAAAGAGCAAAGGCCTGGTAAGTGAATATGTTGAAGCACTAATGAGTGGTTGGTATGTGAGAGCATTCCAAGGGCTTCTTCTGTAGCAAATATATTGCTGACATATTGTTTGCACTAAAGGCCCTTCCACATAGAGCATTGGGGTCTGTTACCAGGCCATTCTGTCTTTAAGACATCAGGGGACCTCGGTACTCTTCTTTAGCTAAGTGGATTCTGTTGTGTTCCGACTTAACGAGCGGGTATTTGCATGCCCGCCGCTGATTGGGTTAAATCAGTGGCGGGGAGTTTGAAGCGTTGTCACTGGCCAGGCTGGCTGCGGGGAACTCCATAAAGGCGGCTTCCCTGCCGCCAGCCGCCAGTCTGCTGTAGTTAGTGCTAGCCGTTATTAAAGTGCTGAACGGGTCTTCGTCTTGGCTGTTATTCCCGCGCCTATTTAACACTGGCGACGAAGGCAGTGGGAGAAGACGACTGAACAAAGGCACCTCGTGGCATCCATCGGCCATCTTAGCAAGTTCCGACCTGCACCGGCCAAACAACAGGATGGCACAACAGCACTCTCCAGCACCAGCCTTCTTCAATCCACAAACAGAAGAATGGCGCACATATATGTCCAGATTTCGCATGTTTTTGGAAACGAACAATTTTCAAGACTTGCCAGACAACAGGAAGAGAGCTCTTGTCCTCACATACTGTGGACCCAAAACATACAAACTAGCCGAAACCCTGGTAG
>QLTV01002419.1:11873279-11886769 GCA_003457575.1 Thermophis baileyi | reverse complement strand
CACAGGGCGAGGGCGGAGCAACACAAGCCATGTGCACGCCGAACGAAGACTCCAGAGAGACTCAATCGCGCAGGCCCAGTAGGACTTTACGGCGGCCCTCCTATTTGCGCGACTACGTCACCCACACTAATACCGGATTGGACAATTGCTGAACTAAGAGGGGAGGGGTGTTGTGTTCCGACTTAACGAGCAGGTATTTGCATGCCCGCCGCTGATTGGGTTAAATCAGTGGCGGGGAGTTTGAAGCGTTGTCACTGGCCAGGCTGGCTGCGGGGAACTCCATAAAGGCGGCTTCCCTGCCGCCAGCCGCCAGTCTGCTATAGTTAGTGCTAGCCATTATTAAAGTGCTGAACGGGTCTTCGTCTTGGCTGTTATTCCCGCGCCTATTTATCATGAGCAGGTATTTGCATACCCGCCGCTGATTGGGTTAAACCAGTGGCGGGGAGTTTGAAGCGTTATCACTGGCCAAGCTGGCTGCGGGGAACTCCATAAAGGCGGCTTCCCTGCCGCCAGCCGCCAGTCTGCTATAGTTAGTGCTAGCCGTTATTAAAGTGCTGAACGGGTCTTCGTCTTGGCTGTTATTCCCGCGCCTATTTAACAGATTCACTTCTGGCTCAGCTGCTATCTCTCTATCTCTTTCCCCAAATCCTCCTTCTCCATCTCTGATGAGTTTGCAGATGGAACTCAACAGAGCAAACCCATGTAAGAAGGGTTTCCACTTTTTTTTCTGATTAGCCTCAGATATAATTGAATTACTTCCATTACCCCAGTATTCCCAAAGAGAATCTTAACAGCAGTGTGTAGATGGATTCATGTATAGCATGTATTCATCAAGAGCACACACATTCACTTAACAGACATGGGAAACAGTGCCAATGGTATAGCATGAACAATTGTCCAATGACTAATAAAACGGGGCCCTTTTAAAAAAACTAGAGTTCAAGTGATTATGTAAGTTTCTCTCTCCTATTCCCACCTTTCTCTCTGCAATGCCAGCATACAAATATACCCATCCTCTTCTTGGGGGAAATGCAAACTACTATAAAGGGTAAAAACGAGAAAGTAATATTAAGTAATCCTGACTGTCGTATAAAATTTTCTGACAGCTCCTTTATAATGCAAGAGGTCCTTTTATTATAGTTATTTATAATTGCAATAAAACTTCTTTTTGAATAGGAGGAAGATAGTGAATTAAAAGATGGCTCACAAGGAAAGGTAATAATGAGTTTTAAGCATGTTAGAATTTGTCAGGCGTTTTGAACAATACTCTTGTCTCAGTTTTACACAATGCTTCTGCCAAAAAACACAATGGCCAGATACCATCAAAGCTGACACCAGCCAGAGCATAGAAAAATTCAGAGAAGCAGTGCAAGATTGGATGATGTGGAGAAACCTGGCCCATAGAATCGCCAAGAGTCGGACATGACTAGATAACAACATCATCATCCTATATAACCAGTTCCAACACCCATGGAAACTTTTGATTTAAACGTGGTTTTATAATACATCTGCTCCCTTTTCAGACTAGTTACACCAATCTAGGTTTCCTGAGTGATAGAATCCAAAGTTAATTTCTGTGTTGCTCAGTTTTAAGTTCTGAAAAAGATACAGGACATAAATTATAAAACTACTTTCAATCACTTCTTTGCATTCTAGTATCGGTGACAGCAATATCTACAATGTAAGATAGTCTAGCCAAGAGCAAAATATAACTAGAATGACTTACCACTCTTCTAGCTCAACAATTATTCATCTAATACCCTTTCTCAACATTCATCTGTTAGACATTCTCTTTTAAAGTATGCGTCAAAGCACTGACTAAGTGTTGCATACCCAATGCAGAAAATCTTCAACTTTTTAATTTGAAACATTGCTTGGTGGAAGCTCATGAAAGAGAGTTGAACGTAGTTTTGCAAAAATTGTCATCAGATCTTGGAAAAGGAGAAGAATCAATTGCTGCCAGGACGTAACGCCTGGCCTTCCCAGCTTGTGTAACTGCAGCCCTAAATTCATTAGTGCATGCATGACAGTTTTTGCCACTTAAATATGTAACAGAAGCAGAACTAAAATTCAGAAGCAACCTACCAGTTACCAAGCTTAAAATTATGGCTGATTCTAGTTCACTAGTTATAACCGTCAGTACATTGGCAGTTTATATACACATATGGCACTGTATATCCAACCTGGGAATTGCATTCCCATCTAATCTACCAAGTCATTGACATTAAATTGTGTTGTACAGATAGTAGAGTTCGAATAGCTGGTAAATAAATGCAAGTGTCATAATACTGAGCCATAGGAAGAAAAACAATTAGAATCAGTTGAAATAAAAAGAAATGTAGAAGTGACATTAAAAAAATCTGAATTGCAGGCTAAAACAGGACGATCAATATCCAGGTCAAAGGAAATGTCAAGACATGACATGGCTGATGTGGGAGATGTTGCTATGTATCCTGAAATTCAATAATTTCAGCTCTTGCCGAAAAAGAGAATCTAATCAGAACTGACGCAGGGAGAACATGGTAGCAGTGCAGTTGTTGGCATAGAAGCAGACAGTCTATGAATAGTTTAAGCCACCTATTCCTGCCAGTGCCTTGTCTTTCCTGATTATCTCGTTCCAGGAGCACTCCTTGTGATTCTTCTCAGTTTCCCTGAGTTCTAGAGATTGCGATGCCGTTCTTAGTCACCCAAGTCCAAATCCCACTGGATAAGCATCATAAACATTAAGGGAGCCTAAGAATCCAACTGCTGCATGGCTACTCATGTTGAAGAAACACCTGGTAAATAATGGTAGAGTAGAGCACATGCTGGGTATGTGGTAGGTATGAGCCTCACTTGACTTCTTTATCTCAGCCTGGGGATTTGTTGAGTTGTTGAATACTTTCCTCTTTGTTGCTACTTGGCTTGTTTGGATGTCTTGGGATTCCACCTCCTCCCTGCTGTTCATCTTTCCTGCTTTTTTTGTGTGTATGTCCTGATGGAGGTGCCTGGAGTTTCTATTGCTCTCTGTGTCTTCAGGTCATTTGTACTCAAAGATGCTCGCTTTTGCAAAAAGATAGAAATAGATCATCTGTCAAAAACTGGGGCTACATATCCAGGATGTACTCCAAGTTCTGTGTGCATTTGGTTTTCCTAAAGGCTCAGCAGTCACACAGCAAGACATGTTTCAATTTTATCTAGGCCGAAGGCACTAGCTGAGAACATCTGGAACAAGGCAGAAGGGGCAATGAACTTCTCTCTATTTCTGTTTAAATAAAGGGCAATTGAAGAATTTCTCATTGCTATGAGCCTCGTAGAAATATCTCTTCAACAGCTGCTTGTGCTATTATTTTGGATTCTTAACAATGTGTCCATCCTGAAGATGTAGAACAGGATATGGAGAGAGAATTCCTAAAAACTGTGTACTCAACTCTTGCTTCTCCTGGCTGCTTAGGCCTCGTGGTTAAGGGAAGAATTCTGTGCCTCCTTATCTGCTCTCCCCCATCTCCCTACTCCCAAAGGGGACAATAATAAGGGTTTTACTAAAGAAATTTTCCCTTGATCGAAGAGATCGGTGATTATAGATTAGTCTCAAATATCTCATTTATGGTGAAGCCAGAGAGCCAGTTTGGTTTAGTAGTTCTTAATGCACCAGGCTAGAAACCAGATCTGGTTCCACCTTAGGCATGACAACTGTCTGGTGGACTTTGGGCCAGTCACTCTCTCTCAGCCCAATTCACCGTAAAAAGTTGTTGCAAGGAGAATAGAAGGAGGAAGGAATATTATGTATGTTCACTGCTTTAAGGTATATATAAAAATAATAAGACAGGATAATAAACAAACACCTAAACATGGTAAAGATGGTGATGGTGCGTTCACAGCTCCAAACATATGACACTGATTTTTTGGATCCATTTCAGTCATGCTTTCAATCAGAATATGGTATTGCAACTCTTTGGACTACTTTGATGAATAATATACACTGGACAATGGATGGGAAAATGCAAGATTTCTAATTCTCTGGATCATTTAATGGCTTTTTATATCATCAATTGGAATTAGGGCTTGGTGGATCTGTTTTGGCATGGTTCAAGTTCTTCCCGTTGAACCATGTCCAAGAAATGATACTGGAGCAACTACTGTTTGACATCTAGACTTTGGACCATTGGTGCGAGGAGGTGCAGGGATCATACCATGCTTGTGCTGAAATATCTTCAATGGCTGTCAGTTGCTTACCTGGCACCATTCAAAGTATTGATGTTGACCACTAAGGCTTAGGGCCTGCTTATCTAAGGGTTGGCTTCTTTTTGGTACAAACATGCCCAATTTTTAAGATCTATCAGGAGAAATTCTCTTAAAATTGCTATTGCTTTCAGGCATGTCTTCCTTACATTTTCTATCTTGCTCTTAGGTTCCCAAGTTCACCCCCTTGGGAACTGTGTTTGATTCCTACCATCTTGTCTTTTAGAAACATGTAAAGGTGTATTATGGGCAGAGGTGGGTTCCTCCCAGTTCGCACCGGTTCTATAGAACTGGTAGTAAACCGGTGGTGACATCACGGAGCCGGTTCTGTCAGTGCCAGTCCATGGACGCCGCCATCTTTTTTGGGAATTTTTTTTGGGGGGGGGGTTGGGGGGGATTTTTCGCTGGATTTTGCTTCTGTGCATGCACAGAAGCCAAGTTTTCGGCACTGCGCATCCGCTGCCATCTTGTTTTTGGCTTTTTTTGTTGCTATTTTTTGCTTGTTTTGCTTCTGCGCATGCGCAGAAGCTGAGTTTTCGGCACTGCGTATGCGCAGCCCTGCCCGCAAAGCACGCACGCGCCTGCAGGGCATGACCATATGGCGCACAATGCACACACAGTCACACAGCACGGGAGGAAGCGAACCGGCGGCGAGGTAAGTTAGAACCCACCCCTGATCGTGGGGGTGGGGGAAAGCAGGCTTATTAGATAATTTCAATGGCCAGATGATTTTAGTATTCAATGATTGTTCATTTTAATTTTCTTTTTTAAATTTTTTTTTAATTCTATTTCCATTTTTAATGCTTGTTAAACATCTTACATGCCTGCCAGAAGGAAAAGGCAGGGTGGACCTCAATTAAATATCTACATTGGAAAGACTCAGCACTTAGTCTCTTGATGGGAAAAAAAATAAAAGATTTTGGAGAATTCTACAGGTAGAGACATCGCTATGGCATTTTAAAACGAACTAAAAGTAGTGAGTTTTGAAATGCATTGTAAAGCTTTCTGGTTTCAGGCAGGATGTTGCACAACTGCTCTTCAAGACAAGGCTAAAAGAATGCCCCATCAGAGACACCTCATTAACTCTAAGTCGAGTCTCCTATAATGTATTTTTGCTCTCCTTGACCCCATCTTCTCCCTGTCTCTTTCTTTTCCATGATCAGTCTTCCACATTTGTTTTTTTCCCCCTCCCTCTATTTCTGTCTCTCTTGATTTATCTCTGACCCTCAAGTGCTCTCAAACATATATAGTGTAGATGTTTCAGCTACCTTTGATATTTCTCCAGTTTGCTCTTCCACTCTTGGCTAGAAAAGATTTTTTTTTTAAATATTGTGAATAGTATATTTGAACTTGTCATTTAAAAAGCAGTGTGAAAAGGTGGGATCCCAATCCATGATATCAATATAATCTTCATACGCAGTATAGTTAAGTGGAAAATATAGTGTCTCATGTCCACCTAAAATGCCTCTCAGGTGAAACTTTTTCTGGGATTCCAGTTCTTTGATAATATTTGTCAAAATATTGGTTAGAATGCAGATTGCAGGCTATTTCTGCCCACTGCCAGGAATTCGATCCTTATCGGCTCAATGTTAACTCAGCCTTCCATTCTTCCAAAATTGGAAAAATGAGGACCCAGATTGTTGGGGGCAATATGCTGACTGTAAATCACTTAGAGAGTGCTAAGTGCATACCACTATGAAGTGGTATGTAAGTCTAAGTGGTATTGCTATTGTTATTTATCCAGTGGCTGCATCTTGGCTGGACAAATGCACAAAGCCACCAATTGGCAATCAAGAGGTTAAAAAAACCAGCTTCTAATTTCTTGCTGCTCCTGTAATATTTTATATGTCAACTAGTTGACAAGTCACTCACTTTGGAAAAATTATGCGGATGTATCTGAGAATGCTCTACAACTTCACATGTTTCCTCCATCTATCCAAGCCCTATGAATGCTTATTAGTACCTGTACCTGGACTGCACATTGTAGACAAGAAAAATGAACTCTTCACTGCCATCTAATGATTGTCAGATCTACAGGGAAATAGTCCTTGGGTTGGAACAATGATAGGGTGGAACACTAGGAATGTGCAAGCACTGTCATGACATGAATGATATACAGTGCTTGGTGGTGGACTTTTCCTAGAATTGGTGACCTTTGAATTTCAGATGGGGACACAATTAATCATTACTCTTACATGAAGTACAGTTGAACTGACAGCAGCTAGCATGGTCCCATTCTTGATGCATGGTAACTCTGGAGGGATAGCAAGCTTAGGTGATAGAAGTCTGTAACAGCACCAGGACAAGAAGAAAACCACAAAAGCAACTGTCTGGATGAACTCTGTGTCATTCATTCAGTCTGGGAGTCTCTCTAAGCTCTGAGGATTTCCCCAGGATCCCTTGCTGATCCTTCACTACCTGCCATGGGAAAATGTTTAAAAATCTACGAGGGACTTTTAGGATTATCCTAAAACAGGCATATTATTCACATATTTCATTTGGAAGAGGATAAAATATATTTAACGATTTAATTTTTTGGGTATACTTTTTCCCATTTAAATTTTTTTGAGGTTGTCTTTTGCTTCTCTCTTGTATGTCTTTGATTTCTTAGTCTCTCTCTAACACACACATCTTATGTGCCTATTTTTCATTCTGTCTGACACACATGTACACATACTATTTGTACACATATTTGTACACAAGTTTTTATACTGGCTTTTAACTAGGGGTTTTTTTTTTACGGTTTTCACTAGTTGTGAGCCAACCAGAGGTGCTTAGCTGAGATGGACAGGGGTACAAATTGAATAAATAACAATAGCAATCTGACAAATGCAGCAAGCAAAATTCCAATGTACTGTCTGTCATGTTGTCACACACATATATGAAAACACTTTTGATGTTTCTCCTAATCTCCTTCCTTTGTCTTCCAATCTCTTTTTAGAAATTCTGAGAATAAATTGAAATATTTGGGAGACAAAAAAGTGGGAGAATAGAATCTAAAGCCTGACTGATCTAGTGATTAAGGCACCAGGCTAGAAAGCAAGAGACCATGAGTTCAAATCCCACCTTAGCCACGAAAGCCACTTTGGGCCAGTCACCCTCTCTCAGCCCAGCCCACCTCACCAAGTTGTTGCTATAGGGAAAATAGGCGGAGGAAGGTGTTAGATTTGCGCGGGAATAATAGTCGAGATGTAGGAACTGTTCAGCACCTTTTATTGTGGCTAGCAGGAGCTACAGCAGACTGGCGGCTGGCGGCAGGGAAGCCGCTATTAAGTGTTTCCCTGCAGCCGGCTTGGCCAGTGACAGTGGTTTAATTTTCCCACCGCTGACTAAGCCAATCAGCGGCGAGTATGCAAATATGTACTCCTACGTCAGTACGTAACAGATGGTGTGTTGGATATGTTCGCCATCTTAAGGGATATAAATAAGTAAGTAAATAAAACTCTGAGATAAGCACAACATTCATGGATTTCACTCTTTCATTTATACTTTCTCTGTTGCTGTTTGGCTCCCTCTATTTTTGTCATTGTCGTCTTTCTAATATACACAGTGATTCTCTCTGCCCATGTCTGGTTCTGACTCACTTTACTGTATGTACAAATGTACATATATGCAGGCTCGACATATATGGCTCGAAGTCACCCAGCAGGCTCAAGGTCAACTAGCTGACTTTGTACTTAAGGCAGAACTAGAATTCACAGTCTCCCAGTTTCTAACCTGATACCTTAACCACTACTCCAGACTGGCTTTTGTATATGTCACAATAGGCAGGTAGTCCTCAAGTTACGACCACAATTGAGCCCAACATTTATGTTGTTAAGTGAGACATTTTTAAAGTGAGTTTTGCCTCATTTCATGACCTTTCTTGCCACAGTTATTAAGTGAATCCCTGCAGCTATTAAGTTAGTAACATGGTTGTTAAGTGAAACTGGCTTCCCCATTGACTTTGCTTGTCAGAAATTTGCAAAAGATGATCTCGGGACACTGCAGCTGTCATAAATGTGAATCAGTTGCTAAGCATCCAAAATTTGATCATGTGACCATGGGGATGCTGCAATGGTCGTAAATGTGAAAAACGGTTATAAGACACTTTTTTCAGTGTTGTTGTAATTTTGA
Organism: Thermophis baileyi; assembly: GCA_003457575.1. Classification (NCBI taxonomy): domain Eukaryota; kingdom Metazoa; phylum Chordata; class Lepidosauria; order Squamata; family Dipsadidae; genus Thermophis; species Thermophis baileyi. The sequence goes on along the minus strand of QLTV01002419.1, from coordinate 11,878,432 downwards.
ATGGTCACTAAACGAACTGTTGTAAATCGAGGACTACCTGTACAGGAATAAAAGGTGGAGTTTGCATCCCCCCTCTTGCCATTGGTTCCTCACTACAGATGTTTCTGAACCCAAGTCTCTTCAAAAGAGGATTTGAGACAATTAATCTTTGTCTTCTGGCTCTTCTGAATGTAATTTAAAATGCATCTAAGGTTGGTTCACACCAGAGGTGGGTTCCTACCGGTTCGCCCGAACTGGTAGTGACCCGCTGGTGACGTCATGGTGACGTCACGGATCCAGTTTGGTCGGTGCTGGTCCATGGATGCCGCCATCTTTTTTTGGGAATTTTTTTTTAAAAAAAACATTTTTTGGGGAATTCTTTTTAAAAAAGCCGAGTTTCCGGCACTGCACATGCATCACCATCTTGTTTTTGTCTTTTTTTTTATTTTTTTGGATTTTTCGGCACTGCGTGCGCCCACGAAGTGCACGCATGCCCACGAGGCACAGCCACGCAGCACGGGAGGAAGCGAACCGGCAGTGAGGTAAGTTAGAACCCACCTCTGGTTCACACTGCTGTAACTATTTTCAGATCTATTTGGACAATGATGAATCATATTCGTTTTACCAAATTTACATGTTTATGAGTCTATAAAGCTCCCAGAAAACTATGGATTAGTAAGTACAATACTTGCTCTTTTCAGCCAATAGCTCAGCAGAAAGGACTGTCGGTCAATCAGAGCTAGCCAGTTACTGAGCAGAACCTCTCCCACTCCCCTCTATTCAAACTTTCTCCTACTTCCCCTCATGGCAATAAAAGATAATAAATTACTAGTATTTCCCCTTGTTTCTGTGGTTACCATGGTGGCAAATCCTCCATTGTCTTCCAAAGTCCTACTGCTGGCTTGTTGGAAGATCTGAACTTGGGTTCCTTTCCCTGACTATGACATCACACTGCTCTAATGGGATCCCAGGAGGTTGGAGTCGAGACAAGCCAAGATTTCCTTCCAGCGACAACATAGATCATCCCTTCACCAGCGATAAAGTTTGTCAAGGAGATTTGCTGCCCTGAAATGACATTTCCCATATGCAAATACAATAACACTAGGCCAGGAAAAGTTGGTCACAACCGCAAGCTGTCAGTTTCAATCTTGTGACCAACAGTCTGTGTATACATGTGTGTTTCTCATCTTTTTACAAGTCTTGGGATTTGTCTGGATTTCTTTGTTGTTTTGGCAGAAACCCTCACAAATACCTTTGCGTTTTACTGCAGTTAAGATTATACCAACGATCATTGACAATATTTTGCTCTTTCACGGTCTCATTTGTTAGGGCCATGAACATTGCTTTCTATTTTTTTATATCCTACCTTTATTATTTTTACAAATAAGGCGGTGGACATATCCAGCACACTTTCCTCCTATTTTCTCCACAACAATAACCCTCTGAGGTGGTTTTGCCTGAGAGAGAGAGAGACTTGCCCAACTGGCTTTTAGACCTAAACCAGGATTGGCATTAAGCCAAGCTTTACTTTCCTATCTAAGCTGAAAAATATGGGGATTCTGTTATTCTGACCAGAATCATTTCAGCTTTATCTTTTTATTATTCATTACTTTTCTTCATTGTGTGCCTTATCCTGCCAGGGTATATTAAATCTTTCCCCTTATCAATGATCCTCTTGCAATTTGCATGTAATTAATCAGATGCTCATGCAGACAAAGATGTATTCAGGTTCAGTGATGCCATTTTAATGAGAGTTTGAAATTATACATACCAGTATATATGCCTAGTCATGATATCACTATATTAAATCTATCAATCTTTACTAGGATAATGGAAGCACATCCTCACATTTTACTCTAATTCGTTCTGAAGAAACATCAGAATCATCCAACACCCAGGACTCCAAAGACTTCAGCTTTAAACCAAACTTAGAAAGTTCTAAAAGCATCCAGAAATTCAGCTTTCTGGTTGCAGAAATCGGGTTACTTGGCATAGTATGGGCTTTATACACTACACAAAAAGCTGTGGATTGCATTAGAATGTCCTTTCTTGCCCATATTTCAAGCAAAACCATGGTAGTGTGCTATCTTTCTAGAACAAAGTGTCCTGATGCTATTTGCAAAGCTAGGCATATTGAAATAGTATAATTAAGCCCATGGAAAGTTTCCCATGGGAAAATTGAAAGAAAACATTATCTCTAGCCATAGGAATACATATCCATTGTTTCAGAATTCTTTCCAACAATGGTGAACAGACACCACATAACAAAGGGCAAGAGATTGTTTTCCAATAGCTGTTTTCCATCTCTCAAAGTTTCTTTGATTTGCTGATGATTGAATGTGCTCATGGAAAGGAAAACAAACCCAACTGGAATATAAATTTCTCTGGAAATTTCTAATTGGCTCATCATTTCATTAAGATTATGCATGCTATAACACATGATTTTTTTTAAAAAAAAACCCCCTTTTTAAAATAACCATTGTGCACAATATATACTGTAAAATAATACAATCTATTTCTGGAGTGTAACACTACAAATTTTACATAGCCATATAGGATGTTCAGAGCATTGTGGCTTTTGTTAATAATTTTCCTGGATGTTGTACCAGTTTCTTTGGTTTGTCATTTAGCATCAACTAAGAACTGTCTCTGATATATTCTGTCCATACTCAGGAATAAATGAATAGAAACATACTTCTTTGTTGTAGCTAAGTGTATGTTGAAACCTTCTTAATCTGACCTTGTACTGGAAAATTTATGGACAGGGTATTACCAATACAATGGTATTATGCAAGGGCCATTGATGAAGTTTCGTAATATTTTTTTAAAAAATTAAAATATATTTAGAACATATTTTGTTCTATTGCATGTTAATATTTTATTTTAATGTACTTTATATCATTGCTTGCCATAAAGAATTGTACATGAAATAAATAAGTATAATAATGAATCTTCATTTGAGAGGATCAGATTATTAGACCATTAACCTTCTTTTAATTTTTTTTAAACCTTCTGGCTCAGTATTATCTACTATCACAGTGGCTCTCCAGAGGTGCTTTAGAGAGATGCCAACCCCATCTGGACTTTTCTCATGCAAAAGCAAGCAGTACCATTTTCCTGTAGACCTTGTTATAAGCTTCCTTTTTAAAAAAATGTGCCTTGTGTGTACTATATGTGTGTGTATGGGGTGTGGGGGGGGGGAAGCAGCACAACAGAGGAAATCTCTCTAACAAAATTGTAACCTTCCATCCAGCGGTGAAATCTATTTACCTTCCCTACTGGTTCATCGTTCATGGCGTGGTTGAATCACATTAATCCAAGGCACCATCAGACCATCAGCATTTCTATCACATGTACGGCCTGCTCATGCTTTGCTGTCACCGGCCAGCACTCCGATCCATAGAGGGAGACTGGATGCACTACTGTTCTGTAAATCTTTGACTTGAGACGTAGGGGCATCCAATGATCACATAGGACTCCAGTCACCTGGCACCACTTCAAGTGGTACTCAGTGTTGTTATGCTTTATCAACATCCTTGAATATTATTTAAGTTCAGTAATGGACTAGATGGGAAGAAAGATGAAATTAAATATAGACAAGCAGAAAGAGTTGTTGGTACAGAGGAAATTGGGAGACTGAAGTTCAGCCTGGGATTCTACCCCCACTGAAAGAGGTTGTTTGCATTCTGGGAATCCTTCTTAGTTGTCACTGTATCAGGGGTGAAATGCTCCCGGTTCGCTCGTACCTGTCGGTCGCCGTAGAGCCGGTCACCAAGGTAGCGCAAGGCGCCGCCCACCCGCCCGGATGCCGCCATTTGGGTTCTTTTACCCTCTACGCATACGCAAAACATTCTGTGCATTCGCAGAGGGTAAAAGAACCCAAATGGCGGTAGTCCGGGTGGGTGGGTGGCGCCTCGCGCTACCTTGGCGACCGGCTGTATGGCGACCGACAGATACGAGCGAACCAGGAGCATTTCACAAATGGCAACTGTATGAGGAGTGTGTTCACACTGTTGCATGTAGTACACCAACTGTGCCTCTTCCTGAAGTAGTCAGATTTATCAGTGGTTACACATACCTTTGTTCTCTCTAACAAAATTGTAACCTTCCATCCAGCGGTGAAATCTTACCTTCCCTACCGGTTCAGAAGTGTGTGCTTTGCGCGTGTGTGTGAGCGGAGCGAGCACGTGTGTGTGTGTGCTTTTTTACCTGCGCCCCGCTTGCACGCATGCTTTTTCATCCTCTGCGCATGCGTAGAACGCTTTGCGCATGTGCAGAGGGTTAAAAACAACAAAATGGCGACGTCTGGGCGGGTGGGTGGAGCCTCGTGCTGCCGTCGCTACCGGTTCTCCGAACCACCGGCTGCCGCCGCTACCAGTACACCCGGACCAGGCCGAACCAGTAGCATTTCACCCCTGCTTCCATCCCTGCAAGGAACACTAAAATTATTCAGATTGTCAGTAATGCAGAAACAACAATAATAAATCCCAGCATCTGTCAAGCTTTTGCTTCATTATGTTAGTGACTCCTTAGATTTTCTTGATTGAGTAACAGCTGTCTGTAAACAAAATAGCATTGGCTACCATAGTCAATTATGGGCAATGAAACCAAAAACGTAGAATGGTAGAAGAAATTTACCCTTGGACAATCAAGGTTTGAAAAGATGAATTATTTTCAAAGCAGATTTTAAGCATACAGTATCTTTCATTTTTATTCAGTCAATCAACTACAACTTCAGTTTTCTGAAAAAAGCTAAGTTTAGTTTAGTTTAGTTTAGTTTAGTTTAGTTTAGTTTAGTTTAGTTTAGTTCAGTTTAGTTTAGTTCAGTTCAGTTTACTTTATTGTCATTGCACATGGTACAATGAAATTAAATGCCGTCTTCAGTGTACATTATAACTATAAAAATAAAAACACAAACATATATCCTTTACATTCTGTATAATTGAAATTGAAAACCCGATATTGCACTATACCGTAGAATTCAGTATGGTTATTGCCCTGGGATAGAAGCTGTTTTTCAGCCTATTTGTCCTTGTTTTTATTATCCGGTACCGTCTGCCAGATGGTAATAGTTCAAAAAAAAAGTGCCCAGGATGAGATGGATCTTTAAGAATGTTTTGAACTTTCTTAAGGCAGCGGGAGCTATAAAGCTCTTCCAAAGAGGGGAGAGGGCA